>WEDG01000999.1:0-62654 GCA_017591395.1 Schistocephalus solidus
GTATGGCTGTGCGAGGTTGAAAGCCATAAACAAACACCTCGGCCTCTGTCATCGTTTGTTATTCTGCCTATATTCTTTGCTGCATTACGGCTGCTGGCGGGGCTTGAGAGTTAGCCTCAAGGCACAACGTGACTAGTGTTTCCTGTAACCGGTCGGTGAGCGCCCAACTACCATTGTTAATATTCCGATCGAAAACGGCAAGACAATGAGCTCGTGGCGCAGGAAATTTGAATATTGAACGACCAGGAGAGATTGTTGTGGACCAGAACTAGTGCAGGGATGGAACAGCAGTGCGTCTTGTTGTGGGCGATGCTCTTTGCCGGCATATTGTCCATTCCTCTTTTTTCCATCGAAGTAACTACCTGGGAACGGATTCGAACGTTGCAGCAAAGTCATTAAAGCCAACAAATAATGCCTGATGATAGCCGTGGCGATATCCAAGAAGGAGTCACCGTGTTACTATGTGGTTGGTGCGCCCACACCCAGGTTGAAACGCAGTATGGTTGAGTCTATTCTTCGAGACACGTACACACTCCAACTGCTTGAAAATTACAACGTCGTAAAACTTTGCAACCAACTTGATGCCGAGTATCAGGCGGCGTTAAGGTTAGTATTATATTTACTGTTAGGGCGAATTAATATTTATACCCTGTGGAATTTAGTGCGGGAAAATGGGGAGAGAAGGTGAGGTACATATTCCCATGACCAACCTCCACTCGTGTGCTCTCTTCAACTTCCCACAAGTGTTCACATCCGACAAGAAGATAATTATACTTCAAAAACTAGGAAGTAACGACCTCACAATCGCAACCATTTGATGCCAGAGAATGCACAGAATTCATGCAAGCAGAGAGAACACCGCGAATTAAGAGCAGCTTGGAGACGAGGATGAAGCCGATGCTATTGGTCCACTTTCAAACGTGATGTAGAAATTTCTAGAAGACGCGCCCCTAGTCTCTATCGGGGCGCGCGTGTGATTTTTTCCCCGTGTTTAGGTGGCTGGCAATTAGACAAAATTTAGGTTTCTTATAAAGTTTCTAAACATAATAATGTAGTTTAAACATTAAATAAGGGAAATATCTGTAGCATAAGTTTGCTTAATCTCTTCCACAAAACATACCCCCGAACAATAAAATTGCCGGATTTAACGTTTGCCCCACATGACGATTGGGCAAGGGATAATTACAGGCGAGGATAAACATCGACGAACCCCCCGTCAGATCACGTCATTGAACAAGGACATCTCATTCGTCAACGCCGATTCTTCGCTCCTTCTGTATTCCCGTCGGAAAATCTAATGTTGTATCTAATTTTTTTTATCAGGCCCCTTTCCCTTATTTCTTTTTGTACCTAGGTCGTCTAGTACACTGGCGCCCACAATTGCCTTCCCTCTGGGTCGCATCACGTTCGTTGCTCGCTTCAGTTACACGGAGCAATTTTTGTGCTTCTGCTGCAGATAAACTATTCCGATATTTAAAGAAAGAGTGAAATAATATTGCAAGTTGGCCTAAGGATCGGATTTGCCGATACGATCGAAGTGGCGAAGTCCAAAAAGCAAGCGACAAGAGGAAAACTTGATACTTGGACCAATAGCTTTATTTGTCTACTGTTTTGAAGTCGCATTTGAACCCAACTTTTATGACAACTTCCATGACCCGATTTATCCTCTAGTAATATTAAAGCATTCGTAGTAGAGCCCACCACTATAAACCACATGTGTAACTTGAATTATAACATTGCTCTTTTTATTTAGTATGGTGGTGCTGGCGCCCGACAGAGCAGTGAATCCATCCAGCACCCATTTATCAAAAGAATTATGGCTCTTGAATATCCACTTGTGATCTATCAGGTGCGCAGTCAATTCACAGACCTTGATCTTTTTTACTTCGAAAATCATAAAAAAGAGGTAGTTTGACTGATTAATCGTCACAATTTTAACTCATTGTCTTCTTTGGAACATCTTAACTAGCCCTTTGACGTTGTCAACGCGAGCATTTCTTACGCATTCCTATCACAGGTACAATTAAATATCGTCAGTTAATTTCTGTGATTGAGTTGCAGTTCATAGTAGGTTATCTATGGACTTCATAACTGTGCAAAGTTTTTCTTAATTTAAGAGGAATGTTGCTTGCTTTTAGCGATCAAAGCAGTTTTCACAAATGCTAGACATCGAATTTATGTGTCGCGACGATGGCATTCGTGACCTTCAATCAGCGTGCCTTGAAGCGAACTCTATCTACTCTGCGTTTGCCACTCAGCCGAAGGATTCTGAACTCAGCGACGAACAATCCGTTTCCTTGTCTGATTCACAGACTGCATACCCGAGAGGAAGATACAACGTCCGACCCCCTTCGTTGCCGACGATTAGTCATACTCATCCATCACGCTGCAGTTTTTTCCTGTGATGGTTCCTAAAACTCAAGCCCATTTTTTTATTATTAAAACCTCAAATGAACCCGGATTTCTATGTAAGGGATGTTTTCGCTGTTCCTGAATCCAAGCAGGATAATTAATCCACTAATACCTACAAAGTGACATTCAGCATTATAAGTAATAGCGTTTATTAATACGTGGATCCCCACTACTATAAGTATTCTGAAGTGATGAGTACAAAAATGAGCTAGTGGGGCCTGGCAGGAATTCCATTGTCACCCCCTTAAGCACGCCCATTCGGTTCGCTGATTGGTTGACTATCACGTTGCTTGTGAGCGATATCACACGTGACATGCTGAGTGCTTTGACAGGGACTGTTTGTATGCGGTTGCACGCTCCCGCTTACCTATTGGCTGTTCCGTCAGCCAGACCGTTGCACCGGCTGTTAATTGGACAGAAGGGGAAGATAGACGGAGGAGGGACATGGTATCTTTCAGGACAGAGACGCACGCACGCACACCTCCGTAAGCGTGCACACAACTTAATATTGCGCTCTCTCTCACCCTGACTCCTCTCCACCATTCACACTCGTCCAAGCACCTGTGCCCGACAGGGCACGAAAACGGCAGTCGTTTCTGATTTCACAAATCACTTCCCGCACATTTACTTGGTCAACCCTTTTTCCTTCTATCATATCCGTATTAACCCCACCCCGTCTACCAAGCTGACACGCGCACGCGAATACAGTTTCTACCTCCTTCCTTTTCGAAATGACTGTTTTACTTCAAAAGTGTGATACCAAAGTCAGAATCACCAGACCAGGGAGCTGGCATCTAAACAACGTATCTGAGGCTACTGTTCAATTGTGAATGTCAACTGAAACAACAACCATTACCACCATCACCCGCAGCACCCCCATCAAACCCTTAACTAGCAGCAGCCCAGAGGCAAAGACGGGGACTAATTTTCACGCCAAAGTAGCCTCTTCCCTTATGCTCTGGCAGGGTCTTTCTCAGCAGTATCCACAAGCGGCGTCAGCGCCGTCCCAAGGGACGATATCAAACGGCATTAACAAGCTCCCTGTCTCAGTGGCTTCCGCACTTGAGACCTCTTCGTTGTCTTCCTCGACGCACAGTAGCGGTACAGCCTCACCGCACAATCAGCCACCAGCAGCCGAGGGCAACCGCGACGTTTCAGGCAACCCCTTTTTTAGTTCCACTCTTCCCTGGCTATCCGGCCTGTCGGAACTCCAAAAGATGGGAGGTAACTTCGTGAACCCACCTATGGCTTCAACCGGTCCTGCGCCAAACGACGTTCTACACATGTTCAAGCAGTTCCAGGCAGCAGAGCCTTTCAACGGACGAGCAGGCAACTGGAGGAATGCCGACTTCGACGACCAACAGTTGCAGTACGTGGCCGCTCTCGCAGCTACCATTACAGCCGTGGCCACCTCTAACAGTTTTGTCCCACCAAAAGGAGACTCGTCGCTGGGTCCTCAAATGGCAGTTAAATGTCTTCCAAATAAAACTCCTCACAAGGCCTTGCCCTTTAACAGCGCTATTCCCCACATCGAAAGAATTCCCGACCACCAGCTTCCCTACCCAGATACCCTGCAGTCTATTCTGGGTACAGGTGGTAGGGTTGCCCTTCCAGCAGAGAGTCCGCTTTCTGGTCTGCGGTTGGGAAGATGTGAAAACGATTGTGCCAGTCCTGGCATCCACCGTATTGGTGAACATACCTTCCCCCTCTCCCCTACCAAATCCTGTTCTGTTCGTGGTGGTCCTGCACTGCAGTCCTCGCAGCATCTCCTGGCACATTTGGACCCATTGAACCCTGCATACTCCCCTCTCCCCAGTGCCTCTCCCGGGCGATTTCCTGGCGGCCTTAGCCACCCTTTTATGCGCCTGAACAGTGAACTGAGCCAGTTTGTGAGACGGGTTCAAGATGAAGAGTTGGAAACGAAGAAACATGACTGTCCCAAAGCCGAACTCGCGGAACCAGAGCTTTGGAGAGCTTTTCACAAAATGACAACGGAAATGGTCATAACCAAGTCTGGGCGGTAGGTCCTTTTTATGCCTGTTTTCCATTACCATGTTCAATTAATGAAACTACTCATTTGACTTGCTAATCACTTTGAAGCAGCCCGGCACTTTATAAGAAGAAGAAAATTTGATGGTGTACCGATTCCTGTCACCTGATACGACTTCGATTTTGTCTGATTGTGTTTGCCTCGGCGATAGCACCCATCGTGGTCTTTGAGTTGGTACCGTTGAGGTGTCGAAGAGAAGGCCAAATTAAAACTTGCCTCAAAAAATCAACTAAAACATGAAGGTGATTTTGGGAATGTTTTATTTGGTTTCCGTTCATGCCATATCTCATCACAGGGACAAACTCACCAACTTCATTGAGGGCGAGTATAACAGGCAAGATCAGAGCCGCACAATGCATAAGTACAAGTAAGTACTTACTTATGTCCGAGCACTCTCTCATGCCGCATGCATGCAGACGATGATTGAGGCTGTCTCGGGTAGTATAGGTTTCAACTTTAAAATTCTGCTGTAGTAAGACTATAGAAGCTGTATGTCTTGTGGTCAGCAATGTTCCGATTCCTACGAATATGTTTTGGTAAAATCCAGTACTTGGTCAAAATTCTCCATTTGCGCTTTGACAACAGGACTGGAAATATGCCATTCCAGAAAAGTATATCCTTCTACTGAGAATAAATTTTTCAATTGCATTGCTACAATAAGTGATTATCCATTAAAGATGATTCCTTAAAAGTTGTATCCCTTGCAACAAAGAAGCCATACATGTCCGAGATCTGAAAACGGTTATTGACTGAGACCCACTCCAAGCACAAGGGCTTGTCGTAGTACGTTTTATGGCTCTGCAACTTGTTTGACGATGGTTTTTAGGACCTCTCATCGTTTGGTTAGTCTTTTTACGGCTGTTTAATAACCATGTGTTTACCAGATACAAGAAGATGCAAGACAGAGAGACAGAAAGAGAGAGAGAGAGAGAGAGAGAGAGAAAAAGTGGACTCGCACTAACCTCTTCGCTTTTTCGAAAACTTAAGGTTCCTGAAAACGGTCACCACCTATCAGCTCGCATCATATTTGCATAATTAATCCACCCTGTCGGAAACTATTGACGATGTTTGGTGTTAATTTCTGTTCCTCGTTGCGTCTGAAAATTACACCAAACCCCCTTGTAGGTGCTACTGAGAAAGGCGATCAGAAGGATCAGATGGATCAAGAAGTACACCTATTTATGGACTAAAATAGACACAATACAACGCAGATCGTTTTATTGTTTCTTCTTTTAAAATCTGATTCTTAATACCTTGCTTCCATGATTATATTATTGCTGATAATAAGGGAGACTTGGGTTTGCCATCCAAATTTATTGCTCAAACGGATTTTCGTACGGGGCGCTCGAGAATTAGCAGTGTCAACTGGACTTTTGCTCCATTAACAAACCTAGATTTTATAACATGCATGGACATTTCGTTATTAGAGACGATTCAGCACTACATAAAACCGAGTTAAGCAAGACCGGACTCTGGGGAGAAGTTAAATCAAGGTACACGCGTGCAAATAAATGGAAATCAGAAACGTCATAAAATTGACTATTCATTTTGTTTATTGGTCGGGATAATCCATGAGGAGCCTGCTCTGCGCCTTTTCTCAGAGGGCAAAGCAATACTTATCTTACTTCTGATATCGGTCAGAAGCTGGGACCGGTACTCGACCCCCTCTTGCGCAGTTACGATTCATATCTACGGGTAGATCGTTCTCAGCAGCAGCTCCTTACCATCAGCATGTATTTTCAACACCCATTTTTAGTCACTTAAGAAAATTGGGCAGCGAATCGCTTGATATCCAATTAGGAACTTCTTTTACGTTTACTTGTCAGAATGACAACTAGAAGCTGTATGCCAGATAGGGACTCACCCAACAGTCTATACAAGAACGTGTCGGGTTTAGATCGAATATATGTTCCTTTATATTGGCTTTTGGAACCTAATTATACAAAATGGCAGACTAATTGGTAATAGGGTATGTTATATAAGTTCCAGCCCTTCATCCATCACGGCCGGAACTCGAGTCCTTTTAACTGTAGATTGACTTCGAGTTGTCGTAAACGGGTCAAAACTTCATAAATAACATTTGCCTTTCGTAAGTATTTAACATTGACTCGGCACGTCAGCCACCGTAGGCTGCCAAGTCACTCGGTTCAAAGAAAGAGTGACGTATGGATTACATTGCAATTTTATATTGTCAGGATGCTACCAGCGTCCACTGTTAGCAATTTAGTCCTCACCACCGTTTGAAACTGACAATTTTCAGCAATTAAACTACAAAAAACATGTATCTTCGTCTTCCTTACAGCAAAACGGAGGGTCACGAAAAGAGACGGGTGTTCACTCGTTGTAGTTGCTTGTCAGTTACTTGAATTTAAATAGCTGCGATTTTCCCTAAATGCATATTAGACCTAACTAAACGATAACAATAATTTTTCATTCGCTTTCACAAAAGTTTCGAGCTGAATTGCTCTAAAAATAACAACCCAGTCTAAGCGTTAGGTAATCACTGAATTTTGCAGCAATTCCGTCTTCTACTTCAACTCTTAAAGCATTTTCTCTTGATAAATGTGTCCACGCGAGTGACATAACGGTCAGTTTTGTCAAAAAAGTTTACTGGGCTTTCTTTTCTTGAAAAAGGTCGACGAAAGTCAATTAGTTACTCACTAGCTGCCTTGGGGCGCCAAGAATAGCCAACAACTTCATGTTATTTTGTGGTCCTTAGAAGACCTTGCAATTACCGCAGACTTGTGGATACACAATGATATATTGAAAAAAGTGTTACTGTCACTGGTAAGGGAGTCTGGAATTCCAATTTTCGGCTCATTTATAATCACCGGACACTTTAACGTTACCGCTTTCGGTAGGAAATGGAGACGTGTACTCCTATCCCCTGAACTGGCATGCAGCGTACATCCGATTTTTTCCTTTTAAATATTTAAGCTCATTTTGATTCCCCTCCCGAAAGTTCCTCTTACCATCGGGCTCGTATGAGATGTGGCCTTGCGCCATAGTTCAACAGGCACGCTATACACATTCATTTTCGATTATACTTCCTTTTCACCATGCAACCACCTACGATGGATCTGTAGCAGAATCGATATAATGCAATTTTACACCCAAGTTAACTGGACAAACGTTACTTACATGTGGATTCCATGGGTATGGTAAAAAATGGAATTGCATTAAAGTGCATTTATCAAATGTCCCGAAAAGTTGTTGCCGTCGAAAAACTCCTTCTTTTGGAATGCCGTCGGACATAATTTAATCACGCAGTTTCCTGCAGTGTTTGCGAATTCTACCTTATTAATAAAATAATAATTACTATTCTTCGTATGCCCTTAGTTAAGATATAAGTTGCAGCTGCTTGACTGAAAGCTGCCAGGTTCTGCTGACATACCTCGAAAAGTCATTTAAAAGAACTTTGTGGTCGTATTAAGCGCGAAAAAAGTCGGTGAAAAAACCAAACTCCACGCCACTTTCTCATGGCCTGCCCTGTTGCCTTCTTCGCCTCTGGCAGACAGTGAAGTCGTGAAAATTGATTTACTGACTACGGTTCTATATATTTACCCGGAATGTACAAGTCTGACAAGGCTGAGAACAAACGTGGTATGTGCCACTACAGAGTTCTTTCCAACTGTCTCTGTCTGCGAGACACCGCTTGACAGCCTATATTCACACTTCATGAAGACAACTATGAGGCCATGGGCTCCGGGTTTCGCTCTGGAGTGGTTTGTGTATGAACAGTGAGAAAATTTATTGTTTCATTTAGCTCACTCAGATTGTGAGAATTATGGCGCTTGGTAGATGTAACTGTGAGCAGCAGTGACCGAAGCAGCAACATCCACAGCGGGACACAGGAAAATCCATTCAGCATGCAATGCTCAGTTGTAGACTGGACTGCCTGCGAGAACCTCGGAGTTTTATCTCAGCATTCGGTGCATTGACACAAGCTATGGCATGGCGCCTAAGTACATGTGCGCCCGGACAGCCACTTGACGTCCAGCACATGCGAATTGGCTGCTCGTCAAGCCAAGTCGCCGGCGTTTCGGACTTGCACTCAAACCCATCATCAGAGATGGCATCAGGTAAGGTGACGGACAAACAAGCGATGTAGCATTGTGGCATTATAAGATGCAGTTGCTAGTGCATCACGCACCTATGAACACTGTCAGCTCACTCTTTTGTCGTACCTGGCGCCAGGATTGCTTGATCGCTCACATTCGAGTAGATAGTCACCGCGGTTTCACCCCAGATCTCGGTGACTGGCGTGAATGGTACGGGGAAATTAAACTCCCTGGCAGTTTAAATGGAAGCGGCCGTTGCCTGCACGCTCCCCACGAGCCGCGTTTCTCTGCTCAAGCAAAGTGCTAGCACCTAACAAGAACGCGGCAGACCCCAGCATGCGGGTTTTATCTCTTGGCTTCGTCTTATTTGCTGGCGTGGGCGGGTGAAGTCGAACGAGCCGTGACTTGAGCGTTCGTGTCATTCATCCTCACTTTTGCAGCAAGCTAGGCCATCCACGTTCGGATTTCTCTTCTAGTTTTTCCAAAGTAGTTACGTTGCCCACAACTGCACCATGTTGGATCTAGGGCTTCCTACGTTCCCAGCCATCGCAGTTGGTATTTCGTTGTCACTGTTTGCTAGCAGAGAGCTGTCTCTAGTGTATGTGTGTGTGTAACCCCAATTCGAAATGGTAGGAAAAGGCCACAGGCAATTCGGAAAAATTGTTTACGTATAGAAGCGCTCGCCAAAATGTTGGGTTGATGTGGCTTAGTCTGGCGTCTCGTTTGCGAAAGCAACGTTCCGAAAAGTGGCCCGGGTGGTCATTCGATCAGAGCACCCATCGAAGGTAATACAACTTGGCCATTTTTTGTGTCCAGTTCATTGCAATGGGTCTCACCACGGCAATGTGGTGTCTTCAGCCAACTGCGTTTGTGGCTGATTTGGTGGTTGCTGTTGAGGCTCAGTACGTACGTCGCATTGGCCACTCTCCTGGAAAATTTGATTTTTAACCCGCAGAACTTTTTGCGGCTAAAGAAGAAATCAAGGAAGGCCAGCTGGTTGTTTTCCTCCTCCTCATCCTCCTCCTCCTCCTCCTCCTCCTCCTCCTCCTCCTCCTCCCTCCCTCCTCCTCCTCCTCCTCGCCCCTCCTCCTCCTCCTCCTCCTCCTCGCCCGTCCTCCTCCTCATGCATGGTAAAGCATATGCCCGAGAAGACAGTTTTGAGACACTCCTTGAATGTCAGCATCTGATAACGTTCGGTAGTGACAAAGGTGGCATCCACATACCGAATCTCGTAGTGTCGAGAAACCAGCGACTGCAACCGTTGCAGAGCCGCCTGGGTTACGATAACTGAACTCGGTGAGAGTATCGGCATGCCTTTCACCCGTACGTCTTGAGACAGGAGTTTCGGAGCTGAAGGATTTGTCTGGGTCGCTGCGATTCCTCTTTTCATCGTATTTGCTTGTCAGTAGGGGTGTAATATTCTCGAATGCCAGTTCCTGCGGAATAATAGTAAAGCTGGGCCTGACATCTAAAACATATTTCCTCGTAGAACTGTGCTGATGACCTAGGCGCTGTGACTGAATAGGCAGTCAGAAAACTGAGATGTCAAAACGGTCACCTCGTCAGTCCCTAAGCTGTCGTGCCTCTAAGTCATAGGATAGGTTGAAGGGTATTGCCCTCTTTGCATCCCCTTTTGAAAGACATAACATCTGAACAATGCTGTTTCTTGAGATTTTGCACGACAGATGTACAACGACGACGCATTCAGCGTATTTTCGGGGTTGGCATCTAATGAAGCACGGAAGACACGATCCTGCAGTAGGCTTTTGGCCATTTGAAGGTAGTCTCTTCTGTCCAAGGTAACCACGGAGCGCCCCTTTTTCCCCAGCACTGTCAAGATCTCGTCTCCTTCTCACCTGATTCTTGGAACTTTCGTGCGTGCCTGTACTATCAGAGTCATCGGTTTTCCGCCACTTTAGAATCCAACTATCCAGGACAGAGGAACCAGGGCTATGATTCCTGATCCAAAACATTCCTGTCAGCTGTACCTCTTGGCAGTTCCAGGGCATACGCACTTACAAACTATTCCTGACTAACAAATCGATCCACAGACATGCCAAACTCACGTATGTCAATACAAACAAAATCGCACAGGGTTAGTAGACACTGACCCAAACCGTGACCGTGCAGTCAAGTCGAGCAAAGTTCAGTTCGGACACCTGCGAAAAGATCGCAGCAAGACTGAAAAAAACTTTAAAGAAACTGAACCAGCAGCCATCCGGTTGTTTTGCGTGCCATATGATCTCCCCAGGTTTCTGCGCCACATGGGCCCATTCAATGACATGAAAACGATCGCCAAATCACCACGAAAACATGTAAACAAATTCCCATGCATTTCATGAAGGTGCTCGCCCCAGCACGGTGGTAGTTCTTGTCGATTGTGACAAATGATCTATCGTTTCGGACGTTCAGGACAAAGTTTAATTTACTTGAGGCTTACTCGACAAATCGCAGAGGTTGCTTACAGACTTCTCTGTTAAGTACCGGTCACCTGATTAAGTTATACATTTTCAAAGATTGTGGACAATTCAATTTGACGGAAGCTACCGATCCCGACTCGGATTCAACTGGGCCACGATCCTCCCTAGCTGGAAGTTCCTTCACATTCTGTGACATCGTCTCTTCGTTGTCCAGTTCCTGGAACTAAAACTGACTCTGACTATGACAGCCTCTGAGAAATGGTTTCTTTGTCCTTTGTAAGTCTTCAGTGGTGTGAAGGACAGGCATTTGCTCATTCACATTCCTTGATGGCTACTGTACAAAGGCGATTGCAGGGAGCTATCTGCGCTGCCCAACGGACGGCTGTTATGATAACTTGTCAGACGTTGTCAATGATTTCCAGCGAATGGTTTGGCTTTGATTTCTATGCGCACACATTATTCCACTGCGGCATCAGAAGGTAGGGCAACAGTTTAGCAGGGCTTGACGACTGTTGGAGCAAGTTCGTCCCAACGGCTCCCGCTTATTCCGGTGAATGAACAAATCTCCGATGAGGTTTATATGTGATTTAAAAGGTGGCCACAGCGTCAACAGTTCGATGACGTTGGAGCTATAATGACGGCGAAATTGACCGACAAGAACGAAGCGTGATCGGAAAGTACGACCATTCTGTTAGCACGTTAAGCAACTTTGTGTTCATTTTTTATTAGTTGTGCGGAGCGGTGGATGAATTGTGGGCTATCTGAATGCAATGGATGCGTAAGTATTCCTGAGGCGAACCAGGGCATTGCACGTTCTTCGACAGTGAAGGCAAGTCTGCAAAGGCTGCTCATGAACATCGTTAATCTCTTCGAATCCAGTTTAGTATGCTTGCCACTTCTTCATGGTCTCTTGTATATGACAGGCTGCAAGTGTTCTTACTTTCGAGTGTGCCGGCATATCTTAAAACCTGCCGGTTCTATGCAAGGGATTGCTTTTCCAAAATCTTTCCACAGGTCCGTGGAGGTGTTATCGTGGATGACAAGCACACGTACCAGCACAAACAAGGGTGAGTAGGGTTGAAAAGCATCCATTATGTATCCTCACGAGGTAGCCGTACTCTCGAACTTGAATCGAGCATGTAGGTCGATTCCAGGAACTGGGTGTTCAGAATCCGTTTTTAAAACTTAACCTTTAGTAGGTTCTTAAGAGAGCTTGAGGAAAATTCGCTCCAGATCTAAGAGTCGTGAACAAGCTGTTCATAGCCTACTGCCCTATAAAGATTGCATTTTTATATTGAGGAGAACGTCCTGGAGGTTTCAAACGGAGAAACGGAGACTGTCAAATATTTGGTTGACTGCGGCTTTGTGACGATTGTACCGCTTCTTGGAAGGGTGCTTTTAAGGGGGAAGAATCTCTCCATGGCGGTGAGGCGACTGTCTTAAATGATCCAGGGTTCCACAGTGCCTCAATGGGTGCCAATCGATGTTTTTACACTTAATCCCGAGTTGGCGCCTCCCGATCCGAAGACCTGCAGGCTTCGCTAAATGTTAGCTTCAATTGCGATATTTGGCGCTCAATCGTCAGCAAAGCGATGGTTGTCTACCATAGGCGTGAAGATTTTCGCAACGTTGGTCATATAGGAGACAGTTGGTTCGCTGTGTAACATCGATAAGTAGTTGTTCCTCATGACGGGAGTTCATCCCTGTTGCAGAGAACTTAAAGCAAATTCATTTCTTGGCTTGCAGCACTTGTCACAGCAAATGAGATTAATCCGTTATATGTGACGTGCCCCACTATCCCTTCGTAAATTTGCCAGCTTCCCAATGGTAACCTTTCATGACAAGCAAATTTAAACCGGATTTTCATGAGCCCGCTTAGGTTAACAGTGCCAAAGAACCTGATTAGATCGGCGAAGCTGGTTTACAGTTCACTGACATGTTGTCTGCAGTTTTCACACTGAGATTATCGTGTACGTTGTTCCACGCCATTTTCACAGTCGACAATAAGTATCTGAATGAGGTCATTGCTTTGGATTTGTAGTTAAACGATTGAAGCAAATGTGATCGAACAATTTGCTGGTAGTTCTGAGATTATAGCTCTCAAATTGAGTGTCAACAGTTTGTTGACTTTTTGCTTGTAGCGGTGGCCAACGATGGTGTCCTTGACAAACTGCGAGATTTGGCCCACAACTTTTCCCCTTTCTTCAAATCTCCCGGAAATATGAGGCTCATTGGTTCAAACGCTGGGGCCGGCTTACCTGCATGATTTTTCCTGCGGGGTTGGAACACATGACAGAGCTCTTCTGTTGAACATCTGCTGCACTGCCCTGAGGACCTCATGCAGGGAAAGCCAGTCCTCAAGGATGGCATTCTTCTTCACTTGAAATAGTATATTTATGAGTTTATTGAAAAATGTGAACGGGTGGTTGAGGAAGCAAACAAAGAGCTCGGTAGGGCTGTCTAAAACGGACAGTTTTTTTCTGATTGCACAGTAGTCTAGCCTGAGATGAGCAGCAAAGTATTTACGGAGGGTGCTGATGCGCAGACTGTCCTGTTGATCGGTAATTAACTCCTAATTTCGCCCTGATCTGTGCGTCCCTTGTTTCAGCGATCACGTCTTCTTCTCCACGTCTGCTGATTAGAACTCATCTCCTCGCTTCGATCGGAATACTTAAGCAGACAGATAAGCGGGGAAACAGTTTCTCTCAGCGCCTTATATTTACTAACATTAATTATAAAAGCTGGCTTCAGACGGTTTCATTTGTGCATACTGATTCGCCTATAAGTGGTTGTCTGTGAGAGAGCAAGAAATTTGGTCATAGTTCAGTAGCCTAGTTTTTCCTGCTCAAATCAACTCTTTTTCAACTTCTAAAACTGCGAGTGACCCCAGACAGCAATTGGGGTGACTTCGCCAAGGTAGGGAGTTAGTTCAAGGTCTTTTTCTACATTGCTTGCGGTTCATTATAGGAACATGCTTTTACTGTGGAAATTATGACACAACTGTTCGGCTTATTCGTCTAGCTTACGCGTGCTTAAGAAAGTACTATCTGATGCGGCTGGTGTTCATCAACGCTTCAAGCCTAGTGTGGACCTCCGAAGAACCCGCCTGTGGTGTAAAGGTAGAGCATTTGGATTTAAAACGTTCAACGACACAAGATCACTAGTTATAATCTCACGTTTTGCAAACTTGAGGTTGGATATGTCGGACTGACGACAAACACTAAGCCAGAAAATGTCATTCCGGTCGCCCGTTGTCTTTGTTTTTATTCCCTTCCTGTTTTGCTATCTATCCCAATCATACAAACCAATTTCGAGCGTGCTGAATAGCCTAATGGTCAACTTCGAAAGCCAGAGAAATATAATGCTTTCGGCTAAGAAGATAGATAATCGCACAGAATGCGAGAGTCTCATCCGCATTTGTGCATTGTAGCTTCACGACAAACTCATTTTCACACCACCTGCGTCAGTGGCGGGTGGGGCGCATACTCCATCTGCATCAACGACCCCCCGAAACAGAGAGCGGGAGAGAGAGAGAGAGGTGAGCACCGGCTCCAGCACCTTCTAGTGCTCGTTTGGCTCTGCCATTCCCTCCCCCCCCCCACTCGTCTACGCAACCATTGGCGCCATTTCTTTGTGTGTATGAGTGTGTATGTACACGGCGAAAGTGCGTCGGTGCGGAAGGGGTGGTTTCAATAACTCACGGCGGCGCAGTACCGTTAGGCGGTTTCGAAGACTTATCAAACTCCCCGAGCTGGGCTGTTGTTTTCCGTTGGGGCGGGGTAGAGCTTGCTTTCAACACACACCACAAACACACACACACAGACCACCCCGACCAGTGTAGTCGGGCTGGTGTTCTTTGGCTGCATGTTTTTTTCCATTTCGATGTGCGCACGTGTAGGTTGTGGGTGTTGTGCGTTATAGAGAGAAAGAGGACTTTCACCTCTTGGCCAGAAAACATATTTGTGCGCAAAATCCTGAGGTGGTACCTGTTCACCTCGATTTCTTCCACTCAACCCCTGGTTTCTCATAATCGTGCGCTTGAATTGCATTTGGACGCTTTATTTTGACTACTCGTAACCGGTCGATTCATAAATTTAGTAATTTGAGATGACGCGATTGTAAACTATTGAAGCACATTCAGGATCTGGTTGTCCTGTGCGAGGTTTCGGTCTTTCATTGTCTTCAGCGAACATCGTAGATTCCAATAATCACCCTCTTCATCCATCTCACAGAACTAGGCAACCGTCATACTTCCATCTGTCGATTAAGGCATGGTGTCTGATACAATACGAGCAGGGACTAATTGCAATGGAGGGTATAACCATTAACTACCTCTAATTATATCTAATTCATAATGAACTTGCCAAAATGAGGGTTCAACTCAAACTTTCTAGTGTGGCGTGCACAAATACATGGATTTTCGAGTATATGATGGTGACATTAACCAGGTTATTGCAGGCGCCAGAAAATTCTTGATTGGCAACGTAAATCGCTATTTATAAACAGACAGGTTCCTATCATTTTCATTTACTTAACGTACTAGAACGTGCTTGGTATCGAAAATTCCTAAAAATTTATTTTGGGCAAGCAAGAGTACTGTTTCGTACCTACCAGCATTAAATTATATTACAGAAATTTAATATAATATATGCCACGTTGATTTAAGTACTACGTTTAGGAAGGTTATAAGTAAATGCCTATTCCCTCGTTGACCTACTATATGTGATGACCTGTAATTTTAAGTACCAATATCTGTAGGTTTCTAGAATTGTGGTAGAGGTTTTGTGTTTGTCCCATTAGCCGTACTTGCCGAGGGTTCTGAAAATAATAAATTACTACTCTTTCTAAGGGCTTATCGGTTATACAAGTGTTTCCATTTATTTTTATCTTTCAGACGAATGTTTCCGGCCTACAAAGTGTCTGTTACCGGCCTGGATCTCAAAGCGAAGTACGTAATGATGATGGATATCGTACCCCGGGATGAGAACCGCTACAAATTCCATAACAATGGTTGGGCCATTGCAGGCAAAGCGGATCCGGAGCCCACGAAGCGCCTTTACATCCATCCCGACTCGCCTGCTACGGGTGAGCTCTGGATGCAAAAACCCATCTCCTTCCACAAACTCAAACTAACCAACAACATTGCTGACCGACAACCCTTGGTGAGTCCACCTTTGTTCTCCACAGAACCTTCCGCAAGATGACTGAAAGCTAAGGTGCAAAGGGCGTTCCTGGGTGAAGAAATTCAGTGGGGGTAGCTATAGTTTAACGGAGCCTTGGCAACAGCAGCCAACAGAATCGGTACAGTTCAGAGATACAGGCTGGGGCGTGGTGTCGGGAGAGACATGAAACGACCCTCTAGAGGTCATCAAGCAGTCGGAAGAGCGGCGAAACCACTTTAGCCTTCCTACTGGCCTCAAAGGTTACTAACTTCCTGTGCTTCCAAGTTGTTTGCTCACGCCTACAAAAGGATATCTAGTCCTGAAGAGGAGGCAGCAGAAGGAGGGGACAAAGGGTGCATCAAAAAGACGCACGACTGCACACACGCACCTACAGCGCGTCCATCTTCAGGCGGTAAAATTAACTGCTTCGCTGCTCTGCGAACGCAACCGCCAACAGGCCTCCTCCTGATATCATCCGCGCAGCATGAGCTGCTTTACGGAAAAAGTGCCACCGCATGCATTGGAGCCCACTTTCCTAATTGAGCGGAATAATACTGTCAATGACTAGGGCGACCTCTGGGTGTTGAGGACGAGTCGGAGCGATTAAATTTTTTGAAAGTTTACCCGTTGGGTATAGACGTCCTCGCGGCTAGAATATGCCGAAGATTTCTGCAGACGTATTTTAATCGGCTTATGAAGCTGGGAGGGTTTTAGGAAGTTCAAAAGCTTGGCTATCTGAAGTTTGATCTTTGAAGGGGCGTATACGTCATTTATCGAATACCCTCTTTAAGTCAAACGAAGACAGTATGTTGGCTAAGGCTTTTTGAACTGTTCAGGCCTACGGCAAAGTCGAAATTTCCACCTAAGCTTCATAGAAAGGAAGAAAAAATATAACAGTGCTACGGTCAGAAGTTAGCTGTCCCTCTAATTTGAAACTACTAGGTTGGGTTAGTTTCATTTATCTGTCGTCTACCTCCAGTTCATCTTGTTATTCTCACATGGTCTTTGATTAGAGTATACAAGTAGCGTCATCAATAGCGCCATCCTGTTACACAGGTTCTCCACCTGACTGCTGCATTAGTTGTCAAAGCGTCAGATTCATTTAACTTGCCATCTAAGCGTTTCAGTAGACGAGTGATAGGATTGGACCCAGCGGTTGGGGTAGCATTAGGACCTTCAGGTACGGCTGCCACCACACGCATGTGGAACAGTAGTTATACCTCGGTACGGACTCTGTACCAACCGATAAACGCGAGCCGTGAGTCAGTCAGCCCTCGGTTTTGGTTCAGTGCATCTTCAACGCAGCTTGTTGTACAGGCAATGGTTGTTTAAAGTGGGGAACCTATGCAGTAGACATGAGGTAAATCGACCTCACTTCCACTTCTCTCCTCTGCATGCCAGTGTCTTCAGATCGCATGGAGAAAAGATTGGGCTCAGTGGTCACCATGGTGGGAGCCTAATTTTAACTCTTCTCACGTGAATGTGGAATAGTTGTTTTTAATTCGTTGATTTTTTGTGTTTCTTCCCAGGTGCACTGAAAAAGAAAATATGGTTCCAGCTTTCTTCTGTAGGATGCATTCCCCACTCAGTAAACAATATGTATCCATATTTATAAATGCGTTTTTCTGTTTGTAAGGTTATTAGAAACTAATTACGGTAAGACTTCCTCATAAGCTTCGTAATCTCATAGTTTAGTAATAAAATTTATTAAAAAGCCTAGCGTTTTAGCGACTAGACATAAGCATCTCTCTGGTCAGGACAGAAACGATATCACGGGTATTTTTTGATTTTTCTTCGCACTACTATTTTATCTGCGGCAGAGCTCTGCAAAAGAACTCGCCATAAACCAATCAATTACCACTGTCAATCTATCAACTGCACAAAAAGTAAAAGAAGTTGCACTGGTAGCCTCCGGTGAGTATTGAATAAAGTGATGTCAGAATGCCAACCACGGTAATGGACACATACATACACAGCTAGGTCCCATGCGAGGTGTCTTCGCGTTAATTAGCTAAACGCATAGCGGGAAGCACGTTGTGGTGGTCTGAAGACTGAATTCTGTGACAGTCCTACGTTGTCCGAAACATGGGTGGTCTAATCACGCGAGCTTACACGCGTACGCTTAAACGCTAAGATCAAAACCGAAGTTCGAGTCGGAAGGCCGCTAAGGCAACAGGCCTGCTGACTTTTGGCAGGCACAACGCCCTGCTTGTCCTGCGCAAACCCGTACTGTGGTCAAATTACTACTACACATGCCACTATGGCTGCTGTTCTTTTAACAACCAAGACCACTGTCGTTGACTACTACTACTACTGCTACTACTACTACTACTAATACTACTACTACTACTACTACTACTACTACTACTACTACTACTACTACTACTACTACTACTACTACTACTACTACTACTACTACTACTAATAATGCTCCACCTACTAATACTACTACTAACACCACTACTACTACTATTACCAGTACTACCACTTCTACTGCTACTACTTCTACTTCTGGTAATACTACTATTAACACCTCCACTAATACTACTAATAAAACTACCACTGCTATTCCACTACTACTACCTCTACTACTACTACTACTACTACTACTACTACTACTACTACTACTACTACTACTACTACTACTACTACTCCCATCACTAAGATTACGACTACTAGTACCAACACTGCTAATACCACTACTACTACCGCTGCTGATGCTTCTACTACTACTACTACTACTAATGCCACCACTACTAGTACCACTACTACTACTACCGCTGCTTCTGCTTCTACTACTACTACTTCTGGTAATACTACTATTAAAACCACCACTAATACTACTAATAAAACTACCACTGCTATTCTTCTTCTACTACTACTACTACTACTACTACTATTACTACTACTACTACTACTACTACTACTACTACTACTACTACTAATAATAATAATAATAATAATACCACCACTACTAATACTACAACTAATATTACTACTATTACCACTGCTCCTAATACTACTACTTATACTACTACTACTACTACTACTACTACTACTACTACTACTACTACTACTACTACTGCTGCTACTACTACTACCATCACTAATAATTATACTGCTACTAATGCTACTACTACATCTCCTACTAACACTTATACTAATACTACTGATACTACCATTATCACTAAGACGAAAACTGCTACCAATATTCATGTTGCTACTACTACCATTCCTACCACTTTTGCTATTCATTTTACTACTGTTATTGGTAGCACTTCTTCCGAAGTGCAATATCGGTTTCAGCTCTTGCTGGCGTTCCCGAAAATATGCTTGCAGATGGTAATCTCTGTGAAGACAGCCGACTCAAGTGAATTGTGAAAAGCAGTTTCAGGAATAATATCTGACCGTAAAACAGCCCATAGATGGAGCTAATCTGAACTTATTGAATTGTCCCCATGGCTAAAGCATGCGGAAAGGCCCGTTATAGAGGCCCTCACTATTTCTTTATCTTATGACGACGTCCTCTAACCGGAACTGGAAGAAAAACGAGGTTTTGGCAGTCTTTGATGTCCACATTGGTAGATCTCACGAGAAAATCAATAAGACGGCGTCCTTTCAACGCCCATCACTCGCGTATATTATTTACGAATAGTTTAGCTGTACTCAGTGCACACGCTGATTCTCTAATTTGTCCTTTTCTTAATAGCCAGTGAGCTTATCAACCTGTTCACAGAGGAAAAGGTACCTTGGAGGAGTTTTCTTGGACACACACACTTCAGATCACAATCTGTCTAAAGTGGTCAGACAATGCAGTCGAAAATAATCCCACCGAAGGTAGGCAGCTTGGGTCTTTATCATAGACTACAAGGGGACTACATTCTCTGAGGAAATGCCCATGCAATGCACCGCTGACCGGAGGGTTGGAGAGCAACAACACTAGTTAGAGGATAGACCACAATGACAACAAAAGTAAAAGCTAGAAGTCCAGAAACGTTTACCGTCAATATTCTGCCAGTGCATATCACACCTAAGAGGGTTTCGTCTCATCAGTATGAGCCTAGAAAGCTTACTTGCGAGTGAGGAGATAAAATGCAGCAACCAACAACACTGTCCAATTGTCGGTATTGTTACATCTTATTGATAATTGCGCCAGTAGGATGTACAGACGGTTTTCTGCAGCTATAGTGACTGGGTTCGCTTAATCTTTCTGATCGATGCTGCTAGAGTAAAAAATTGTCTGTGTTCGGTTAAACCCGGACTTCAGAAAAGTCCGCTATGACAACTATTATCTCACTCATAACAGTAGGGTCTGCTCCAAAACTCTCTTGAAAAATGCACATATTTAAAAAAATTTACAACAGTCCTACGCAGCAGAATTTATTGGTTCCAGCAAATAGCGTGACGGCTCATCAATTAAAATCCGTCTTTGCATAAGGCAGATAACGAATAGAAGCGGACAGCAGGTTAAATTCGCAAAGAATGTCCATTTATACCATTGGAGTTTGTGGTTCTCTGCAAAGAATGATCAGGTGAACGACGTTAACTTAAAATATCACAGAGGAAGGATAAGGAGGGGGAGGAGTTAACACAAACCACACTCATCAGGAGGAGGCAGGATAATTACCAGAGAAATCGGAAATTGATCACGTGGTCTAGCAGCTTGAACAGGTCAGGTATCTGCCGCCGTATATAGGCTGCTTGCAAGTAGCGCAGGGTCCGAGTTGGTTGTGCACAAACAAGTACTCGGAAAGCTGTTTTAAATTCAACAGAGTGACCGCTGGCCAGAAGATATTTCATAATCGAAAACTGTAGTATTTTTAGCATATGCGTTCAACTAGAGTGGAAGACCTAGGCGACATTGTGAAACACATATACATTGGATTTGGCCAAATCTATTTCCTATCCTCGGAGGTGAGGAAATTCGCTTCTGAAACTGTACCCTCGTTTTCGTACATCGCAATAATTAAAGGAGTTTCTACCGAAGAAGTGCACGGTTTCTCATTTATTGTCGATGTTTGCTTAAGAATGAGAATGTTTTTTCTGATTTTACGGGAGGCTGCACTTTTGTTCTATTATGACTTTTAGGGAAGGTATATTTATTTTTTACAGTTGCTGGTTGTTATAAAACCTTTTCAGTCAGACGAAAAGGAAAGAAACAACAGATAATAGCTAATTACCTTTTTATATACTAAAAGCTGCATTGATTTCCGTCAAACAGGTCCCATTGTTGAAGTCCACCACCAGCTTTGGCACACACAACCTTGTGCTACACCCATCGCTCCTGCCTCACGTGTCCATACTGCCCTATGAAATTCAGTTATCGCAACAGCAAATCGGCACACCCCTCATTGTAATAAACCTGATGCAATTGAATCTGGCATGACGTCGTAAGCGTAGTGCCACCTGGTAGGATAAAATAGACCTAATTAGAATACTGAGGTCTGAGAGTCAGGCTCCAGTGGCTTCACCTATATTGAAGGCTAACGTAGGCGAGATCCAAGCCGTTCTCACGAAAGTCTGGAACTGGCTGTGGGCACGAGGTCGTGTGTGCGTGTGTGCCACGTGCAGACGGACTGTGCAACTTTTTCAGGCACTACGTCCCCATTCGCATACGATCAAAATGACGTTATCTTACAATCGGAGCCACGTGGAGGAGGAAGGAGAAATTTTG
Source organism: Schistocephalus solidus (assembly GCA_017591395.1). NCBI lineage: Eukaryota > Metazoa > Platyhelminthes > Cestoda > Diphyllobothriidea > Diphyllobothriidae > Schistocephalus > Schistocephalus solidus. The sequence goes on from WEDG01000999.1 coordinate 21,780, forward strand.
TTAAATTCTATGCAAGTCTACCCCAGTATCAACTAAGGTAAGGATGATTTTGCTGGCCGCCTAATCGGGGCACGGGACTAGGAACTGCCCGCAATGCATAGGGTTTTGTGCCTAATTCCGGAGAACTTAGTTTTGGGATTAATATCTGGCCTATGGCTAACTTTAGGGTTAAGGTCAATGTTAGGGTTAGGGTCAGGAATATGTTAAAGGTTAAGGCTTGGGTTTAGGTTTAGGGCAGGACTATTTAAAATTAGGGTGTGCGTTTAGTTTTATAGCAGATTTACTGTTGGGGTTAAGCCACGGGAATTTCACTCTTCCAGAAATTTACCGCAAGGTCATGCATGTGAAGTGGACAGACCGCTCCTATTCCCGTGTCCTGTTTAGGGATCAAACAGGTAATCCTTGCCTAAACTTGAGCACGCACAAGTCACTGTCCCGCGCGCACTCCAATGGACACACGGTGGATGTAGTCACTTGCTACAGACAAGCTATTTTGTTAATAACCAGTACATAATACAGCATGTTCAACAGATTGGTGACTATTTCGCTTATTGCTTAAATAAACGCAACCAGCAAAGCCAATAGGTATCCAGGTGAAAAGCACATAGATTACAGTTGCACCGAAGGCCGGATCTCGCTTTCTTGAAAAAAAACATTGGCTTCAAAAGTTCACACTTAAACTAACTGTTCTAGCGAACGTGAACAGTTTCAGCTAGCTGACTGTGCTCCTTTGAATAATCCCTCCACCACGAGCTCCGTTTCGTTGATCGTAAAGTCTGAACTGCCTTTCATGACTAAAATAAATGCGAACTTTGTAGAACTTCCTCGTTGAGATATCGCAAATGCATTTTAATCCACTCAGATATTTATTTATTTATAATAAGTAACCATATTTCTGCTTTCAGCAAACTGTCTTGAACTCAATGCACAAGTACATTCCTCGCTTCCACATCGTGCGAGCTGACGATTTAGCCAAGGTGAACTTCTGCGAATTTTTAACATTCACATTCGAGGAATCCGAGTTTATCGCAGTGACAGCGTATCAGAACGAACAGGTGAGTCTCAGCACGGCCTGTCGGTGTTTAGTTTCCTAAAAAACATGTTCTGGCCACCTACGAGGTTTCAAATTTGTACAGACTAGGGGATTTTAGTTATGGTTTAGCGGGCTTCCAGACAAACTCATTAACGGACACCAGTAAATCAAAGTCCAAGCCGGTACCTGAAATGGTAAACCTAGTTATGATCATAGGCCTTCGCCTCCCTCCCTTCGCCCCTCCAGCGTAATTCTCGCGATTTTACTCTCCTTTTACTCCAATATGACCCTGACAACAGCGTGCTGCGCGTGAGTGCGCCAAAATGCAGTGGAGGTGTCGGCTCTATTGTCGGTGATGAAGCAATGTCACACCGAGGCGTGAACTTGGTCTGGCATGCAGGCCCACCCAGGGACCTTTATGGTAGGTCCTCCCCTACCAAAGCTCCGTGTGTATACGCTCGCAAGTGCCATATAATATGGATGACAAACAGCTTAAGCGACGTGGAGTAAGCAGGTGTGTTGGCGCCAAGGCATATATTAGTGCAACTAGGTGCTCACGTGTTGGCGTTGATGAACTGGCCCCCTACTAAACATCATTCCTCCTGCCCACTGCGGTCCAGCCATAGTCGGTGCATCGAACACCGCAGGTGTTCCTGCTTTGCGCCTGTGAGGGGTAGGGGAGGGCAGAGACGTACAGTCCCCCCTAGGTGCACTGCTCGGTCTGGCTGTTCATCTTTATGGCGATCTTGGCATGTGTCTCAGCTTCCTTCCGCGTACAGTCACAGTGCATGCACACACAAAGAGCGGAGAACCTCCGCTGCTCTGGTCAATCGCTTCACATTCGCACTGATACGTCTTGATATATGCATTCTAAAAATACTTTAGCAATCAAGCGTTAGGGGACACTTTCCGCTGACCTCGGTCGACCCTGCCTATGGACGCAGCTTCGATCCTGGAAAGTGGGGTCTCTTTACATGAATCCGTATTTGCAAACAGTGAGAGTGCGGTTGTTGTGATACACACGTCTTTCGTGCACAATCAGCTTCCTTCCCTCTCCCTCCCCAACAAGTATTTTACGATATTTTGATGTGGCATCATCTATACGCATATTTGTCTAGAACCGCCCTGTCCGTCGTGCCACTGTAATGCATTCCGTTGACCCAACCTTACAGATATGACATAACATATTGTTGCGCCTCCGTTTTAGATCACCCAGCTCAAAATTGACCATAATCCCTTTGCGAAAGGATTCCGTGAGAATGGCAGCGGAAGAAGAGAGAAGAAGTAAGTTTGTTTGTCCTTCTAGCCTTCTAGCCGACTACTTGACGTTGTCGTCAATTGCAAGACAAGAGAAATGTTATCATATCCCCGAGGGCTGTTTCGATCGTTAATTTTGTAATTAAAAGAACCAGTACTTTGAGTAGGTGCTTTTTCTTTGAAAGTTGGCAAACCATACCAAGGAATGGCAATTTCAAGTATTTGATGCCACTTAACTACATCTCAGCTGCAGGTCGTAAAGACTAGCACCTCGAACCCAGATTCTTCGATCATTAATAAGTTGACTCAAATATTCCACCCTTAAGACATGGCCTCGAGTTTTGTCAGTTACAAGCAACAATATTTAAAGTTAATTAAGCCATTATTATTATTCTTATGGTGACTCGAGGTTCCAAAAAGCACGCTTCGGTAGGATTCATTGAACGCAGTTCGTAAATATGAGTAAAGTTGAAGACTTTCATATTTTCAAAACATTTTTATGCAAAATTTGGCGTTTTATTCTCAACTGCCAAAAAGCTGATATTTACAGGGTTTTTGCTAGAGCTTTTGTCTGTTTAATAGATGCAAGGACTTTACTACTGGTGGCGGTCAAATAATTTAAAGTAAGGAGGACTTGAATGCCCGTCTAAACAGGACATGGGAAAAGGAACCACCCACAATACATGTAGCTTTGTGTCAATTTCGGCGAAATTCGATTTAGAATTAAAGTGAGGATAAGGGTTACATTTAGGGTTAGGTTTAAGGTTAAGGTTGGAGTGGGTTTAAGGTTAGGATTATGGTAAAGGTTAAGACTTGGGTTCGTGTTAATCGTAGGGTTTAAGTTCATGGTAGTGCTAGGGTTAAGATTCCATTTAAAGTTCAGTTATATGTTAGGTTTAGTGTTAGGGCTAAGAAACAGGAATATTTACCTTTCCTGAAACTTACGACATGGCCTTCCTTTTCCAGTGTCCTGCTTAGACGGCCATACACGCCATCCCTATCCATCCATAAAGGCATTCTGGCGGATTTTTGAATGCGAACTTTTAAGTTTTTGGTCCAGAGCAATTTCCCTAAATTTGAAAGTTAATAGAAGGCTTGCAGTGCCTGAAAGGAGTGCTACAAACGGCAATTTCTTTATATTCATCTTTCTAATGCCAGAAATCAGTGAACCGAACGAATCCTTTGAATCCAGCACTTCTATCTTAGGGCTTGTCACTCTAATGTCGTAACAGAAGAAGCTACATTAGCTACTTTTTTTCCCTTTTTGCATCTAGGCGTCAACGAGTCCAGCAAGTTACTTCTCTAGCAGGCTTCGAAAACTCCGAGGACCTAGAGGACGACGGTCAAAACAGCATGGACTATGGCGTCAGTAGAGCCGGTCGTGACCCCGCTGACAGGGGACCAAAAAGTCACTCGAACCCACTGAGGCAAAACCTCCAATCTATCCCTACCATTTCATCTTACCGCGGCGGATTCGGTCGGCTGCCACTGAGTAGTCTATCCTGCGACCTCCCTACTCTACCGCTCGGACAGGTGCCCATGTTCCCCTTCGCGAGGCCAGATCTTCGCGAATGTCAGTATGAGCGTCGTCATCTGGGTCGGCTTCTCAATCTGCCCCGACTGAGTCGATTATGGAATAACGGCCAGCACGATCGACGATCAGTGGACTTTGCCAACTTCCTCTCCGGCAATGCAGCCGTCGAGAAAAGTGTCAATTCAGTGGCAGCCTGTGGTAAGTCCTTGATAGCTCCTGTTTTGTAGGCAATGCAGTCAACTCCTTCGATTTTAAGCTTCTTTTAAATGAGCCAAGGGGATGGCTGACAGGCACGCATTATCTCCCGGGCCAGATCCCCTAGCTAAGGGCAACCGCGGATGAAGAGCCTCCGAGGCTGAACATTTTGGCCGGGCGTGATGGTGTGTGGATGGTGCGGTTTATAGAATGAGGTGTCTCCACAGACGGGGGCGGCAACTTGAATTTCCCTGCGCCTATTAACGCGCCACTCATGATGCCTTAGCTCAAGTTATTTTTTATGTATTCTAGCCAAAGAACTAGCTCCTATAATGCAACCTGTGAGCGGTGCGCGGTTTGATCTCAGACTCATAATGAATGGAATACCTCTGAAGGAAGCAGCGTCAGCAGCGCATGAGGAATAAGCTGAAATATGATCCGCAGCCACTAAAACGCTTTTGTTAAATGATTGGAGAACGACGAAATATCACTTACCTAATTCTTCAAAATAAATGAAGATAGGCCAAGATGAAGCCATGATTACTTTTCGCCTGTGGGCTATGCATGTCTAGCCAAACCCAATGCGCCAAGTTAGGCCGAAAAAGGACGACCACGTCCACCCTTTGAAGATGAAGGGGCTATACAGAGTGCGTAAAGAAAACGAGTAAGACATAATTTAAGCATCCTCAAACCTATGTCCGGCTTAAAGGATTCCTACGCCTAAGGACAGAATATGAAACCAAAACACACACAACCACTCTCGGGAAGTATGCTGAAGACCCACGACCAGAAATTTGATCAAATACTTTCGAGTTTTCCGGCAATGCAATGATCGGGCGTTAATTTTGCTACTGGCCCATGACAGTTTTTCAATACTCGTTTACACGCTGGAGACCTTTTGAGATGTACATTCAATCGAAGATGTCTCAAATAGAATTTTTTTAAAGTGCATACTCTATCGGTGACTATCGGTAATGGAGAAAAAGTGAAAGTAACTTCTGAGAGAAAAGTGATAATTTACACCGCAACACGTTAGCGTATTGCAAAATATTTGTTCCCCACTTATTACACAGATAAACGTAAGTAATCTAGCTTCTGGCCAAAGATACAGTCCAAAATCTAAAGCATGATATGAATTAGACAGTGTTCTGGGGTACTTAGAATAAAGTATTAGACAGTTTCTAAATTTATATCACCTCTTTACAAATTATGAAGACACTATTTCTTGCCCTCAGTATTTCACACAATAGTAACAAATAAAAAAGTCTGATACAAACGAGTTTTTTTCAGATTTGGGACGAAAATAGAAAACGATCTTTTTCCGAATGTGTGAGCATTAAATGCCAATTTCAAAAAAGGGAAGATATTTCGGTTACTATCTACCACTTTGCCTTTTTTCCTTCGACTATTCGAAATTTGAAAACGTTCCCAGCGCTCTGTACAGTGACCATTGCATAAACCAAAGGAACGCAGGCACCGGTTTTCTGGCCTGCTGATGTAGGTCACATCCTTCCTCCTGTTGGGAAGGTTCTACTCTTAATTTGTCATTCCTACTCATGATATAACCACGAGGGAAGGCGAATCGTACAGCATGCATTCAGTATAAAGAGTAGTGGGAGGCATACGCCACTTCTGATCACCCCAAACCATCAGCCACAAGTAAAAGATAAAATGTTTGTGAAAACTTGGACGTCGTCAATGTTTCATCATCCAAACAATCGCCAAAAGCCTTTGCAAAGATACAAAACCCTTACTACCTGTTAATGCACTAACGCACAAGCATTTTCGCTGCGTGTTCCTTATAGTACCTGACGGATTGTCTCCCTAAACGGGCTTTGTAGTAGATGCGCTGGACCAGGATGGGGGCAAATCAGGGTGAGGCAGGCGTTATTATTCTGGGATGCGGTTCCATAACAACTGCCGAATATGGGGGGGGGAGTGCGTGCGCAGACTCATGCCACACCCCACTCTTCCAATCCGTGGGAGATGCTTCATCTGCGCCCGATCCCACCTCCGGTTTTCTTGACTATGTCTTGACACCGGGCACAGACGGGAAAGAGAAGAGAGAGTGCTGTAGGTGCAGTGCAAGTCTACTATCACTTAAAATTAATTTGCACGCAAATCACCGTCCCTGGACCACCGTTCCGTGGAGCATACGTTGGACATCGTCGGACTACGACAGTCCGATGACGACAGGGTTCATAGAGCCCCAATATGCAGAAGCTGAAACGGAAGGAGACAGGGAATTATGCACATCTATGGGCTAAGGAATGCTACTCTGGTGTGTAGACCAGTCACAGGCACACGTTTTTCACATAGAAAACCGATCTGACCATCCCATTAAGCAAAAAATAGGCTTAGTTAGACAAAGTTATTCTGAGACTAAAGCTGCCGTTGTTCGTCCTCTCTTTTGCTAGATAAAGTTTCTGGCCTCGACGGTACCAACTCCCTCTTCACAACAGACAACCACGAGAAGGTGGAAAGAGACACCAGTGGAAGTGATCGTTTCAAACACACGGTTCACCACTGTGCGGTGTCACCTGGACTCTGCATCCCACCAACGAATCCCTCGAAATCAGTCACTGTTAAAGGATCACTGCAGTATAGCGAAACTTGTTCTGAAACTTCAGCGTCGCTTAGGGTTGATCACTTGATGAACGAACCTAAGCAACAAGCTGGCCTACATTCTCCTTTGGTTGGTCGCTTATTGACTACGAAGAAAACCCGTGAGGAAGTCGATTCCCCTGATCGGGTGAGTTGTTTATCACATATGCTCTGCCAATTTCCAGTATTCACGCGCGGAGTATGCTAAGTAAAAACGCTCTACAAGCTGTCTTCCGACCTGCGACAGCCTTCGCATGTGGGGTTTATGTTTGAGACTATCTGCATTTCAAGCAAGAGAAAAATTTAACGTTCTGTTAGTAAATTGAAACATAATCAACAATGGGATTTTCCGTGCGGATGCAAGGGAGAATTTCTCCTGTGAGAAATACATGAATGAGCTAATGAATTCTGTAAGCTTGAACGTTCGTCATTATCCACCGGAAAAACATCAAAAACTTGTGTTTATCTGTAGACTGCCAGTGATTAATCAGCGTCTTCAAAAGTTACAGCCTAAAAACCATTGGTTCCATCAGACCGCGCCTGAATTTGTTCCAGCGGACTAAATTGTCCAGAAGAGATGCAAACCTTAAGCATCACCGAAGTTAAGACTGAATAAAAGTGAGCCCGATACGACGCCTTTAACGAGTCCAGCTTAAAAAATCAATCCTTGATGTGCCAACCTCCACGCCAATACCTCTTTGTCTTCCTCCACATCCATTTTGAGCCAACACAAGGGCTAGGGGACGCGGAAAGTGCCAAATTAGTTGCGGGCTCATACATGCAGTCTTGTTCGGCTCCGTAACGAGCATTTCAAGCGCTCCCTCCCTTCTGTATCTATCCTTCAGGCACATCTCACATTAACGAAAAAGTCGGCGGCCTAATTCTCGGCAGTACAGTACTTACCTGAAGCCTTAAACATGCAGAATGCCCACTGAGGCGAGAAGTGGGGCTCAGGTGGGCCGTCAGGGGAGGGCAGATAAGAGCCCTGCTGGCTGACTGAGTTGAAGGAGGGGAAGGGAGATGCCGATGTTTGGAGGAAACTGGCGACAAGAAAATTAGCATTTTCTCGGCCCGAACTGAAGGTCGTGGGATTGTGAGTAAGGTGGACGCGGCCTGGATCGCGTTATCGCAAGGCTGATCTACCAGTGGCTGCTAAGGCCAGTTAGTGAGTGAAAGGTGCGAGAGAAAGAGTGGTGGGGATTGAGGAGATTCCGTTAGCCACACCGGTGGACAAATGTCGGCGCGGTGGTACTGCTGACAGGGTGGCGCCACTGTCACGGCGCCTGTACTCTCTTCTCTCTTGCCCCTATTCGCCTTCTCTCTGCCCGCCCCCCACTTCGATCTTTTCTGCCGCCTGGCGTCATGTTTAGACATGTTTGCACTACTGGTGCTGTTCCAGCTCAAAAGAACGGACGGGACGGTCCAACATGCTGACTGTGTCGTCAAAATGACTATTCCACATGCGTTTATGTTTAAGCAGAGGGTAGTTTCTCATAAGTTAGTGCTCCTTGAAGAAAGTTGTCCACACGAGCCCCCTGGTCGCAGTGCCCACACCATAATTGAAATTCGGTTGCGTTCAGTCCAGTACCTTTTTGCCGCAACTTTAGTAAAGCCGCGGGGTCAGCCGGTTACGGTCTGCGCGAGATCGCGGACGAGTGCAACACAGATATTTCGTTTGTTGTCTAGAGTTTCAGCTATCGTGTCCCATTTGGCGTTCCACTGATGATCATTGAGGGTACTAGTGAGGTGGATTTAGACACGGATTGGGAGAGATAATAGTGCTTATCACCGCTCCTTCGAGTTGACGAGGCATATGATTGAATCAGCAGGAGCAGCAAATCTGTAGTACACAAGCAGCAGGGGAGGACCCGATCGTGGATGAAGTTCAACTTTTGGGCTGGGGGCTAAAAACCCAATCTGTGGTGATCTCCGGAAGCATCACTAGTGGAGCACATCGATATTCCTCAGGCCAGAAACGGGAACAAACCATGTTTCGCAGTCACAAAGCAGGATGGATTTGACTGTAGCTTCACACCCATACGCGAATTGTCTTCTGCTTAACTACACGACGAGACTACAAGTATGGGAAGAATGTCATGCCCTCGAGTTGGGCGCTTTGGTTTATCCCCTCTCTCCTCAAGGCAGACAAAATGCTCTGCATTCCACCGCCTCGCGTTCTCAAAGACCACTGGGCACCTTTGGTGGTGTGAAGCCTTTGAACAGAGTACTTTGGCCGTTTCAACATTCTGTTCAAGGCCAATACTGCGGTAAACAGAAGATCACATTTCCCCAAGGGAGCTTTTGAGGAAGGCAATGCCGCAGTAATTCTGCAATTCAATTGACCAAATTGTGAAAAATTTGGCGGCCTCAGTTGGATTCGAACCCACGCGAGCGAAGGCAAGGCTTTAGTACAGCCAACGTATGGAATCCACCTATTCTGATACAGTAAGCTGACTGCCGTAGCAGAATTCCCTAAGCAATCAATCTAGAATCCACCCGATTTCTACCAGGCACAATTAATTAGTAGAGGGTTTTGGCAGCTTTGAATAATTCCTTTGACCCACTTATGAAAAACTCGGCGGCCGCGGTGGGATTCGAACCCACGCCAGCGAGGGAAAGGCTTTAGTACAGCCAACGCTCTAGCCAACTGAGCTATGAGTCCCCAGTTGGAGCTGTGGGTTTAATCACACTTGGGTCAAGTTACCCGCTCAGCCTACTGCAACGTATGAAATCCAACAATTCTGATACAGTGAGCTGACTGCCCAAGCAGGATTTCCTAAGCAATAAATCTAGAATCCATTAGATGACTACCAGGCACAATTAATTAGAAAATGATTTCGGCAGATTTGAATAATTCGTTTGACCCACTTGTGCAAGGTCATATAGTCAATGTCCAAGACGAGAAGTTCTTGTGTGAAGCGGATGCCACAGTAATTCTGCAATTCTACTGAGAGAGCCGTACCTATTGCATGCCTAACGATGACTTGGTAGAGGATACAAACATGTCGGACGTAAGAGCTGCCAATTTAATGCAAATGCTTTGCACCATCAGCTCTAATTATGAGGTTAATTTATTAGCAGGTCTGGGCTACGTTCATGAGTTCCAGACACATTCCATCAACCTCCGATTTCTTCCACAGATCCCTATGACAGAAGCCAAAACCAACTTCACTCTTCTGGATTCGTCACAGAGTGAATATTTATTTAACGTCACCTCTGTCTGGGTTAAAACCAACTCTGTTTTCTGTCCATCCGTTCGGTCGTGAAAGCAAAGACGATTTATGAGGGTACTTATCAAGATCTCGGCAATGTTGATTAAACGGTAAGGATGCCTTTTATGGCCGCCTAAACAGGATACGGGAAAAGGAACCACCCACAACACATGTGACTTTACGTTAAATTCCAGGGAAATTATATTTAGGAGTAAGGAGAGGTTAAGGGTTAAATTTAGGGTTAGGTTTAAGTTTGAGGTTAAGGTCAGAGTTGGGGTTAGTGCCATGGTTATAAAAAGGGTAAAAAGTATTATTCTGTTAACTGTAGAGTTTAGGTTTAGGATAGGGCTAAGATTAAGGTGAACATTTAGTGTTTTTAATGTTAGTGTTAGCGTCAACACATGGGTATAATTACCTTTCATGAAACCTACCGTAAAACCACATATTTTAAGTGGGTAGGGCAGTTCCTATTGCCATCTCCTGGTTAGGCAGCCATACAACGCGTCACTCCCGATTATACTAATACCTCTTTAATTATGACCTTCCGTCTTGTCTCACTATTGGAAGAAAAGATACAGGACCGCATTACTTCAGTCTTGTTAAACAGATAATGGAGTCACGCATACTGAAACAAAAAGTCAAACTGCTCAAAACCAGCTGTTGTATACCGCATCGGGCACTCCGTCTTCGTCCACGTATCTTTTGTTATTATGCTCTGAATCACCGCTTGAATTTCATTAGCAGAGGGCAGCATATAATGATATTTATTTCCGGTCTTGCGGGGCATTTACTGTAGAAGGCACACTGCGCAGGTCCAGAGCTGGTGAGTTGAGCAACCTAGAAACATGTTCCTGCCAGTCGGTCAATCGCTCATTTAGAGGCAAGATAGGGAAGCCTGCGTTCGTTAGAATTTCACTAAATGGCGAATAACCCTTCAATACATAGCTTAGAAGTCACTAACGCCTTCTGCCACCGACAATACAGACTCACTCTACTTCGTACTGCATCGTATTCTAATTTAGTTTCAGTCCGCTGTTATTGACCGTGTCAACTGACTACGCAGGGCGCTAAAATATGGAACTGCAGCGATCTGGTGCTGGTTGATATCCAAATCTATGCGCGTAAGGGAGACTTCCGTGATGGCGGTTCTAAATTGAATCTAGTCCTTATTCACATCGAAAAGCCTTGAGTCATGAATTTTCAAAAAAAGTAACGCGAACACTTTTGTTCCCGATTCCTTTCAAGAACTTGAAAGTTACGGTGGCATTATGGAATGCACGCCGTTAAGGCTGATTTTGATGTTCGTCGCATCCGTGGAAATTATATCATTGGGCAACCGCTGGGCGAGTGTGAGCCTCAACTAGTGGCCTTGGGTTGATGCCGAGACTGACAGTGGACTAATTCAGACCATATGCTCGTAAGAGCCCGACTGCGATTTCCTCTCAAGGAGCTCACGAAACCCACCCAGGCGTTTGACACTCACAAATTTCTAGCCAATGCAACAGTCAATCACCCTTAGCGCTCTACCACTTGAGTGGAACCATGACGGCTCAGAGCCCTGCGCATGAAGGCTCAACCGACCTGATAGCACGTAAAAAAATGCGCGTAGATAATTTACCGATTAAAAAGTTGCAATTCATTCTTCTGTTCACTGCTTTATAAAGAGAGTACGGTTAATAAGTTTTTGGACCGGGTTTCGCGTTTTATAAACGTGGGTACGTGTGAGTTAGTAGCAAATGAAGTTTACCAGGAATCAGACAGTTAGCAGCACAAGATAAAACAAGATCCTTTCAGGAATTCGAATAGATGCCTACTTATTAAACTGTAATCATAGGAACCGTTGGTGTTAATGAGCAGAACTGTTATCTCCTTTGACCCTGTAAACAGCGTCCACGCTGGACTGAGCTTTGAGTGTTCTGCCTGATGGTAACAGAGCGATCTCGACAATTTATCACAGGCTGGCCAGCATGTCGGGTTCAGTAGAGGGCTAGGCTGGTAGCTGCGGCGAACAGCCGTTGGGACAAGGTCAAGCTGCGTTGATCCATTATCTGAGCACACAATCTTCCTGCGTTAGCATGAAATGAGGGTCGATGTGTGACCGAAACCAGCGGGTCACTGGTGGATGGGTGTGACTAATAGCAACAAGTCCACTTTAGGCAGGCATACAAAACAGATTGCCAGAAACTCGAGTCCTGTAAGTTTAGCTTTCAGTACATCACCAGTGTGGCTGAAAGAAGAACCAGGTTTTGGTCCCTGTAGGTTTTTGAAACTCCAACCATTTCCTTAAATGAACCAACCCAATCGTGGAGGTTCACATGCCCATCGGACCATAACTTGCTCCTAGGACCCCTATTATTGAGGATAGTTACTTGATCTAGGTTGGTAGTGCGGCATGCTCCGTCCTCACGAAGAGTGGGCCACTAATTTGCCGAGGGAGTTTGATCAGTTTAGGCTCTCAGGTGACATTTATTGCGCCGATTTCAGTAAATACGAATTGTTACTGCAGCCACTCACATTTGACTCAATCTTCAGTTCGTACAGGGTGTCTGAGGAAAGCGCCGTACTGGAATACTAATGAAGTAGCTGTCAAAGAGCAAGTGGATGCAATATCAACCGAAGTAGTAATACCGGAAACTGTGCAAAGTAGAGGAAAAACGTGCACAACCAGAAGAACCATGTGCTCTCGTTAAAGGTTTCATTTGCCAAAATTGCGGACTTTTTACTTTTGCTCTTTGAAATTAAGGATGCATCACAGAGTTATTCGTCCGTCCAGTGTAGGTTACATATGTGAGCATTTAATTCTAAAATTTTGAATGCTCATATGCAATTTTTGAGACTGCATCTGACAGTTGGATAGTAGATTCAGACAATGTCCACCGTGTGCCCCACGGCGGGGTGAGTACAGGAACGGTGACTTGCGCGTAAATTAGTCAATACTGATCGAAGAGTTTCTCTCTTTTTATCTTCTCGCATCCGTCTGGGTTTGGTGTCAAGACAGAACTAAGTCGACCAGAGGCTGGGTTAGGCGCAGTTGGCTGGCGTGTCGTGAGCCTGCATCTAGGCGTGCCACCACCCCACCCCGAAATGAGCGGCATTTGTTTTTGGTGCGCATTTCAATAACGCCTGCCATGCCCCCAGCTAGGCACCGTGTTGGTCCAGCGCAACTACCGCCTGCCACCTAAACGGGACAGGCGGTAGTTGCGTACAGCCCCGGGATGTAAAATGCTTCATTAGTCGGATGAGGTATAATATGGAAACACAATTCAGGTGCTACTCAGGTACGTGTTTCAAATTATTTGCCCCCGTCTCATATAACCTTGCCATTTGTGGCACTCCCAGTTGGTGAGATCTGACTCAGGCAAGGCGGCACGGTCAGGAGCGGCTCCGGCCGCGCAAACCACCTGCACTCGACCCCATCTTCGGTCTTCGTGACTCAGTCTGGTCACTGGGCACAAATGAATAAGGGCAGAGCGAGTTCAGTAACTGCAGCGCAAGTCTACTATCACTTAAAACTAACCCACGCGCAAGTCACCGTCCCTGTACCACTCTGTTGTGGAGCATACAGTGGACATCGTCGGACTACGACGGTCGAAATATCGTCCCCGTCAATTCTCTCGTCATAAAAAAGCAGGTATTATAAGAAGCATACGTATTAAGACTATTACTTACATTACTGCCATTATTATTAAGCTTCTCGCAATTTTTACGAGCCCTCCTGGCATCACTGAAATAAACTTCGATTTAGACCATTTCATGACGAAAGAAGGTGACATTCATTTGCGAATTTGAGAATGAGGTTACACACGGCAGATGATACTAAGCAGAGTAAAAAATACTTTGTCTAATTTGCTTCTTGCCTTTAATTTTTTAAACTTCTGTAGTATTAACAGCTCTGATTATTCTACTTACATGCATGATGTGGCTGCAAAATATACAAACTATTTCTAGAACTCCCGGAATGAACTATGAGTATGGAAGTTTTGCGGGTCATAGCTTCCTTGCTGTCTGGGAGCATGGTAGGCTAGAGGTGGTGGAGGAGGAACAGCTTCCGTAGTCTGCGTCATCACCCTCATTATTCGTCCTCCACAGAGGAGGGGAATGTATGGAAGGACTAATTAGTGAGTTTGCATTTTGGATCACCTGCCATCAAGGTGGCTTGCCTCGCGTGTACTTGTCGCCATCAACGTCCGCGTTACCAGCAGGCCCCCCCCCCCCACACACACACACCGGTCAGCTCCACGCCCAGTTTGTGTGATGCTGCGGATGCTGCCCAATTTCCGCCTAGGCCTAATCGCATTCTCAACGTCTATTAATGTGTCCTCCTCGCTTGACGCCCTCCTCCCCGGTGCCACGTCTCTGTCGGCGGAAGAGCAGGCGAAGCGCACAGCAGCCTCTTCTCTCAGCCCCGACAGCTGTGGCCGTTGGGTTTGCGGTAGAGGGTTCGCCGTCTTTTTTCCTGTCCACCTACAAGTTACGCTCCCCCACCCCCTCCTCGCTAAGCAATCACCAGACGACTGAGATGTATGCACGCCGACAACAAGAAGGAAGGATGAGGTGGAGGAGGAGGAGGAGGAGGAGGAGGAGGAGGAGGAGGATTATCAGCGGTGTGCAGAGGACTAATTAGGTGGCAGAAGAAGCAGTAATCCGCTGCGCACCTTCCTCAAGCAGCAGGGTTCTGAGCGTAAGCGGTATCACGGACAGTATCATCACGTCGCCGTGCTTAATTAGTCCTGTCGGGCCGGCTACGAAGACGACGACGACGACGACACACCTACCCTGCCAGATAGTCTCGGCTTGGAGGCAGCACGTGATAACGTCTTCTGTATTATGTATGGCCCACCGCCATTCCTCAGGCGATTATTCTACCTACTAAATATGTGCGTACTTGGTAAGGCTGGAGGTAGGCTGCTCGGAACATGCACCTGCCCACCCTGTCAACGAGGAATAGGAGAATTGCCACAGAAGGGGGAGGCATTGGGCAGAACTGACAAAAGTTAATCAGAAGAATGAGGTGGAAACAAAATAGCCGGACCCAATGAGAACATTGGCTTCAGATTACCTGTCCATAATTTCATTTTCACGCGTTGAACTTTCACCCCCCAGTCACCTACGTTCCTATTTAGCTCTCTTCGCCACCGGTTCAGGTTTGCTTTCCTATAAACCTGTCTGGGAGGCCGATTCCCTTGCCCTTCGCCCATGGGGTAGCTTTTCCGTTTCGCTTAAATCCTGCGGGTTCCATTTAGCTCATGTAAAATCGGCAACTAGGTTGTAATTACCCCCTACCTTCTCTGTTTGTTTTCCAAGGTTTTCCCGCTTCCTCGTTCTGCCCTATCCATAAAACCCTTTTGCCACAGTTCCCGTAAGACAGTTGGCCTTACTTACAATAGTTTGAGTGGATCTGGCTATTGTGTTTCCACCTCATAATTATCCCGGTATTCTACCGACTTCGTAGTTGGCTTTGAGGGTAACTGCGCGTCGATACAATTTAACATAGCACCAATAAATTCGAAATAGATCTGCGTTGTTTCCCCCCCTCTCTCTCTCCCTTCACTCGCCTACTGTCCTTTTTCCTGGTACAATATCATTTAGTGGGATCGGAAAATGTGTGTTATGAAGTTGAAGAACTCCAAAAGAGAAAGGAGAGTGAGAAAAGACAGAAAGAACTAGTGTTTGGGACTTCTCCTCTGACTAGGCAAAATATACCCCCATAAGTTCTGTCACCAAATTCCCGACCAACAGGTCATTTCTAAACTTCCTCACTTGAACTTATCTTACGTGAAATTGAACCAACACTCTAGTACACATAGCAATTACCACCAATAATTCCGCTAAATGGTTTTAAAAGCCTTTTTGAAGCTCTTAAAAATTCTTATGAGAACCACCAATAAGGGCTGTAATCCGCACCTGCATGTTGGCAGTTGTTTTGCTTGAGGAGCCACGATGAAACTACCTTTGTAAAGTGTATGCTGTACTCGCTTTCATAGACTGACTACACAAGACGGCTAAGCGCGCGAGGCGATTATTCACTCCGATCGCACCAGATACCTAGCTGTCATCTGCGGCCCTTGCTGACCAAAGTGGCCAGACTCCGGTACACTCTTCGATTAAAGCAGATATGAATTGGCTGCAGCGTTTCTCCATCCCCCGAATAATGTGGGGCCTGATTTAGTCGTCATATCCGGCGAGCTCTACTGTATGCTCCACGGCATGGCAGCGCAGGGACGGTGACTTGCACATGAATTAGTTTTAAAGGATATTAGGCTCGCGCTGCATATACCACACACACACTCTCTCTACATCCTCCTCTTCCTCACCCACCTGCGCCAAGTGCCAAGATGACCGGAGGTGAAATTGAGCGCAGGCGGCTGGCGTGGCGTGAGCATGCACCCACGCGTGCTATCGCACCTTTCCCCCATGTGAGACATTTAGTGTGGGAGTGTCTCCCGATAACCGCTTGCCCTGCCCTGATCTAGCCACCCTCCCCACCCCCCTGTTGGTTCAGAACATCTACTACACGATCCGTTTGGAGGGCACAACCAGTGGTATAACATGCATACATGGGAGCTTATTACCAGGCCAGCCACTGCGCGCAACTATATCTATAATTGTCTGGGCATTTTATTGGTAATAGAATCGTGTTGGTAAACAATGATGGAGTAAGGCTCTCTCACCATAGAACCATTCACACACAAGTTACCACTACTACCCCCCCATAGTGATGGTGATCGCAATGTCCGGCAGTATCTATTAGTGTGCACAGTCGGTGACATGATGCTAATTTCTTCACTGAATTTTGCCAACACCTATAGGCTCATGACATTTGCGCTTTACCATATGGATTTCGCAACCATCATTCTGCTATAACCACTAGACATCCCATGCTTGCAATGCAAACACATGCCGACTGGGGAGGAAAGTTGCATAAAACCTTAAATCCACACTCCAATATAGGTGGGATCGCCTCTAGTGAAGGAAGCGAAAAATCTACAAATGAGCAACCTTGTACTGAAAGGAGGTATAGCGCCACCGATCACCCAAATCAGCACTCAACAAGGTGCCTGCAAACTAAAGCCATATTCCGACATGACAGTTGTCCCTATTGCAATGAAGCCCTGCCCATCTGCAGTAGGTTGGTCGTTAGAGTCTTTGATCACCTTTTGCAGGGCTCTCCCGGTTCAGATTACACGAGTCCTCTGGGTTCATCTGGGGCGCAGGTATTGCGGTTAACCTTACGACGTCTCAAAGCGTGGACTGCACGGGCAACCCTTTTGTGGACACCACTGCCGGCCTAAACAGCTTCGACAATAGCCCATAAAATACGGTATATTAACTTGACACTGGAAACAAAAACCCACTTTACCTATGCTCACCTTTATCTTAATGGACTTTGTCGTTTGTGCTCTGTTCGCAGAACAAGAACCACCTAGCACTTTTTAGGAAAAAGGAGTATCTTATTGCTAGATTTCAGTTTCGGATTAAGGTTATGGTTAGTGATACATGCAGGGTTAGGATTTAGGGTGAGGTCAGTGTTAAGCTTAGGGCTATGGTCTAGGATTATGCCAGGGCTAGTGTTAGGGCGAAGACAGGGGAATAGTTGGCCTACCTGGAATTATGTGCAGGGCCACTTTTATTACTTGCACATATGTTCTTATTCCCCTTTCGACTTTTTGGGGGCTAGATTTAATATCCTTATCACTATATATAAGCCCACAAAATCGGTGTGACGAGCGAATGTAACGAACGACGAAATCAAGTAAGGAAAAAATAGGGTGAGTGGATGGGGACTTATATTATACGGCAAAGGTCCAATCAGATATCACAGAGTGAATGGCAGGTCCAAAACAAACTAATTGGGCAGGATATCAGAGCACTCAAACGGGTAACAGGGGCCGGAGGTAACTTATCACATGCCACGGAAGTAGAGAGTTAAATAGGGCAAGATAAGGTTTACCTGTAGGACTTACTTAAAAAATAGAGAATGCCGTTACTTTTGAAGGAAAAACTGCTTAGCCGAAAATATAAGCAGTTGACGCCAGCTAGACGTTCACGATTGGCTTATCAGTGTCTTCGTTTGATCGCATTTTATTTGAATAGAAATGTTTTCTACTAGGGAACCCATAATCCGTTTGTATACGTACAGTTTTCTAGTAGATTCTCTTCTAGTAAAAGTTGGGTTTGCATAGGAATGTGTGAAATCACATGCATTCAGCCGCTGCGTTCATCGGGTTTTGGAGGGAATCATAAAGGAAAGGACTGCACACATCATTGGAATCCCTTTTCATTCAAATATTATCTAAGCATTTATGCATACGAAAATCAGCATAATAAATTCAATGGAATTGTTTTATTCAAAAAATTGTAATAACTTGGTCGGAGTTTTAACCGCCCAACAGTGAAACACGTGCAGTTTCGAGCAATTAATACGATAAAAGTCAGCGGCTGCACTAGCAACTAGAGGAACAATGTGATGCTGTATATTTTTTTGGCAAAAAAAGTCTTTGAAAAAGGAGCTTGGCTCACTCGAACTTCCTACCTGAAAAGGCAGTCGAGTGG
This sequence comes from Schistocephalus solidus, assembly GCA_017591395.1. Taxonomy (NCBI): domain Eukaryota; kingdom Metazoa; phylum Platyhelminthes; class Cestoda; order Diphyllobothriidea; family Diphyllobothriidae; genus Schistocephalus; species Schistocephalus solidus. Next base: position 40,168 of record WEDG01000999.1, read on the forward strand.
CGTACAGAACAGTTTTGTACGGAGTATATAAATAAGGGCTTTTTCCTTGAATCCCAACGAGAACAGTTCCCCTGGCTGGTCGAAGATAAGTTCGATACCTCACTACCTACGTCCCAATGCCTATTGAAGCCCAACAGATCTTCTGACAATGAAGTAAATAAAGGTTGACTGGGGGCCCGGTTTGCTTATTTTTTATCCGTTAAATTACCCCTTACTCTTAGCGTTTTGCTTTTGTCCCTTCTACAGCAAACACCAAGCTCGGTTCACGCGAAGCGCAGTTTATTTATTGGTTGCGAGAGTGAGGACTGCCAGGGTTCAAGTGAGTCAACATGGGGTCCGAAACGCAGCTTCAACATCAGCAGTCTTTGGGTGTACCCGAGGAGTCAGTCCTCCACAAATGAGGAAGAATCTCGACTCCCTTTCTCTCTCCTACGTTTCCCAGTGCCTGAAGGTTCTCTCTCCCAACTCAAGGAGAGCACTTACCGTGAGACTCAACAAAGGCTCGAGAAAATGGTGCTGCTGCTCATCCTCCGGTTGTATCTTTGATCATCGAGAATTTATCCCAAATTTCGCCTGTTTACAAACGAGTTTTTATGTAGATACAAAAAGAGCGATTTCTTCCCAAGATTCCCAATTAGACCCTTTGTCAAAAAGACTTGGAATTTTGACTTGGGAATGATTGCTAAGTTTCTTCCAGTGTGTTGTACATATGTCATATATATGCTTATCTTAAAGTCCTGCTCTAAGTCGAATATTCATCGAGGTCAACACAAGCTATAGAAGAAGAAGACAATTTTTGACAATTAACTCAAGCCTCAGCATACTCCTTGACTTCTGTTCAGTATTCGGGAGGCAGACTTTTGAACGAAATGCGCTGACCCTCTTTCACCTTTTGTTGTTAAATGAATAAATAGAGTGGCCAAATTTTGTAGCATTTCGTGTGATTAAACAGACTGTTGACAGCAAAGGTACCAGCTCAAAGCCCAGACACGTGTGTTTTGCAGATATTCTTCCAGAGGTACGAGTGATTCGGCTAATCAGCGTTCCTCGTGTTTTTTTTCCGTCAGATACTCCAGTTTTGCAATTAGAGCTTTTACTCTTCTCAGAACATTATGGGTTACCTAATGACTGCCTGTTGGTCCTTAATTACTATTACATGATTATTCCACTGACGCTGACGGATTTGACTCAAATATTCAAATCTAAATTTTGACTGAGCCTGGAGAGCATTATGACTAGAATGGAAGGCTGAACTAAAAGCACTTCGTTCGTGGTATGAATTGAAACGAGGCATATACGAAAGGCATTCAGAAATTAATACGAACATGAGTCTACACTTTTCCTCCCCTTGAGGCGTACGCTCGACAATTGTGAGAAAAACTGACCAACTTTAAGCATGGAGCATATTATCAAAAAAGTATTCACTAAAAACTGTTATAAACGTAGTCAATTTATCATACATATTGATGCTCCCTGATGGTGGATTCTTTTCTAAAATTTACTAAATTCACATCAGTGAACAGAACAGATTTCAAATTTCTGAAATAAGGCATTTAACCATAACAGGTGCGTTAAGTCCTTAAACTTATTCGATAATATTAAGATCATCTCCTGAGCAGTGTAAATTAGAACACTGATATCGCTGCAGAATAACGAACGAAGGGATAAATCTGGTTACTAACGTGAAATTTTTTTAAAGCTAACTGCTTACTGATATGTTTAGTAAATGAAATTTTTAGAACAGTAGTTATCGAGAGGGGCGATGTATGATGCATTTCGGAAGCATTCTGAGCAAAATATTGTAATATTTAGTACTTTTAGGGATCAATATTTTGACATGTACAAAAGTACCCCCTAAACGAGCCGCGTATTAGATGCGCTGGACCAACATGGGAACCAAATCAGGCGTTATTATTCTGGGATGCGGTCCAATAACTAATGCCGTACATGGGAGTGCGCGTGTCCAACTTGGGCATGCGTAGATGCAGGCTCATGCCGCACCCCGCTCGCCCACTCCGTGGGAGATGCGTAATCTGCGCCCCGTCTCCGGTCTTCTTAACTAGGTCTTGACCCCAGGCACAGGCGGGTAAGGGAAGCGAGAGTGCGGTAGATGCAGTGCAAGTCTGATATCATTTATGCACTAATTTATGCACTATTCACCGTCCCTGCACCACGCTTCTGTGGAGCATACGGTGGACCTCGTCGGACTACGACAGTCAAACATGTACAAAAATGAAATGATTATTTTAAATGATAAAATTCACATTCCGTTGGACTGCCAATTTTTAACAAAATCATCTCACTTTGAGTGAACAAAGGGCAATATAACCAGATCCCTCTCTGCTTTCATTCAAGTACCTTTATGTCAGATTGGTATGGTATGTTCAGTGTTAGTGCATTAAGATTATTTTTGTGGCATTCAGCTAACATTTGGGTATAAAGTATAGATATGATGGCCAAAGTTAAAGTGGATTCCTACTAGCTTTGTCATGTTTTACCCTTCCAATTTCTTAATGGATAAATAAATATTTTTTTAGTTAGCAAAAGAGCTTGCAACCCATTCCAAAATACGACCTTACGCCTACACTAAAAACATTTTGTCATGTTTTACAGCTATCCATAAACGGACCAACCAAATTAAGAAAATTGTCATCTGGAATAGGTGGGGCACACGCTATTTGATAAAAAAATAAGTGTACACGGCGACAGAGCGAAGCATTGGTTGATTGCTTTTCTAAACTTTGCCCTTATACTTTCTGTCATACCACTGCAAAATCACAGGCGAAGCGTGTCCGCATTCAGCACCTTGTTGTAAAGATTTTAAAAATCGCACACTGTTAAAACCGAATATTGCGCCGTCGTTTCTTCTACTGCAACAGTTGGTTTTGAAAAAAGTTTAAAAGGCAGAAAAATTGTGAGAAAAACGCTTGGCTAAGCAAAAATACAAAAGAGTAAGGGCGAATATATTAAGTAAACTAACGTTGTATTAATTAATCTTGCCATTGTTTACCCAGGCGGATTTAAATTAAGGGGAGACCATCTGGGGGCTAGTTTGATAATTGCGTAAATCAGCTAGACTTTCTAGGCTTCATCGCCTGTTATAGTCACGAGAACGTTGATTAGTGTAGAAACTGTAAACATTGACAGCCGAGCTATATCGGCATGCATTGTGGATTTAACCCTTGGATTTATTAACCAATTGATACCGATACCAGAGACCAAAATCCACACAAGCAATGAAAGAGTAATCCAAATCTCTTGGGCATATACTATTCCACAGGATGGACTAAATTGCGTCAAATAATATAAAATAGATTGCAGGAAGCTTAAACCATGCCAACTAAACCTGAAACTGCAAACACACTTCTGGGTTTACCGAAGTTCCTGCGAGAACGAGAAAAATAAGACAATTCTCAATCAGATTTAAGTCTAATTTTTACTGAGTTCAGCTTAGTAGCGGCTACGGCCTACCCTTATCGCCACCTCAGTGTGGTGTTATACGAAGGTTCAACCATCTTACTCTGACTATGTCAGCCGTATGCTCCACAGCATGGTGGTGAAGGGATGGTGATTTCCTCGTGGATTAGCTTTAAGGGATAGTATAATTCCACTTTATATACCTCACTCTCTGTTAAACTCCCCCCAGCTGGGCCCGGTGTTGAGACATATTCAAGAAGATCGGAGGCGGAAGAGAGCACAGGTGGCTGGCGCAGTCCGGGCCGCCCCTAAGCGGGCCGCCAAACCTGGCTCGGATCCCACATAGTGGGAGTGCAATAGAGGCCATATTAAGAAGGAGCCATTGCAGCCTGACTCTATGTCCGCCAGTCAGCCCTGCCACACAAAAGAGACACACTGGGCTGACCACGCGGTCTGAGTTATCCTGTCAGTTGGCAACCTTCCAAGCCATGGCCTTTAGCGCACCGTGATAGTTTCAAGCCATCGACCTCTCTCCCCACCACCCCCAGAACCAGACAACCATCCGAGCCGGTCAATTGTCTGATGCGGAAGTGGGCGCATCTTCTGTCACCTCGTCTATGCGTACTGCGTACGCAACCTGACCCCCAAACACAAGCGCCAGGATTTCACTCAACAGGGGTTTAACGGCTCACACCTCGCATGTGTGAGATAGCCAGAAGTCACGTTAAGAAGGAGCCATCGCAGCCTGACTCTCAGACCACCAATCAGCCACTCCGCACAACACACATTGGACTGACTTCGAGGTCTGAGTGCAATTTCAGTTGGCAACCTAACGAGCCACGGCACTTAGCGCACCGTGATTGGCTCAAGCTCAGATCACAAATGCGGCAGAGGAACCTCAAGGAGAAGGAACGTCTCCACGAAAATCTATGATAGAACATCGCCGGCCATACCACATTACTACATCTCTCCTCTTGAGCCTCTGCATCACACATGGTAACACGACAAACCACTCAAAACATGATTTCAGCCTGCACGTTTGCTGAGAGGAAAGTTTGTTCCTCGGTGCTATACACCAGAACATTCAACCACTGAAAACCAAAAAAGTACTCATCTGCTCTATTCCTTTAGCACGCATTGTGCAATAGAAGAGTCCTCCACTGTTTATTCGAAATGTGCTTCTGTAAACTTGACTGACCTACTTATATTTGGCGTACGGACGATTTCAAAGTGTTGTTGAAACTATCTGATGTCGAATATGGTAACTGTGAAAGCTTAACTCAGGCATTACTTAGTAGGCACACAAGAACCATATATCAACATTATTAGAGCTTGTTATGGAATCCTTTGCACACCGATAATCGTAATGAGCTAGTTAATTCTATACATTTGAACCTGAACCGTTAATTACAGAAGCCATGGAACCAAAGTCCTTTATTTAGGATGTTCTAGATTCAGTTTCCATCGAGCCAGTGCCCCATATGCAGCTAGTTCGAATGTACCCAAGCACCTATGGGACCGGCATAACCTGCTCAGGTTAGGTAGACTGCTGTTGAATGCTAAAAGATATGTTTGAGTGATTTGAACATCTTCACTAGATGCATGTTTGTATAACACGTAACAAATGACAACCGAATCCGCAGTGACTGGGTAGGATGGAAGATAAATGGAATTAACTCTCATTAGCATAGTTGAAACTGTCATTCAAAACATTGATCGATATAAACAGTAAACACTTTGACAACGGAGAGCCGGCCGAGCCCTCCAAAACTTCAGTGACAATACAAACCAATTCCGGTGAGCACTTATCTTAATTTCGTTCCGAAACTCCGTATTGCGCGCCGTTGGGAGAAATTCGCCCTTCGAATTGCATCAACGCATGCGCAACTGCACTTTCTCCATCGTTGCCTTAACAAAAACGTGTCACCAAACAAACATTCCCGCAGAGGCCGAGGCAGCGAACGTGAGAAAAATCGATCAGTCCAAGGCCGACAAGTTAAGCCTGGCATTCAAAACTCTGACAATGGAGAGCCGACCAAGCTCTCCGAAACGTTAGCGAAGATACAAACCAGTTCCGGGGAGTACTTTATATTCCCGGAACTCTTGCCTTTGTGAATCTGAGCAATTATCCACTTCCTGGGTACAACCACCCAAGGTTAACGGTCATCAGTTTGAACTCTCAATCAACGGTTATGTGAGTTAAGCCTCTTCAGAAACAGTGTCATCCGAGAACAACTTCGTGGGTGCAAATATGTGATTGTGTACTTAATGCCAAAATGTTTGTAAGTACTCCTTAATTGTTGATTCTAACGGTGGCTGACATTTAAGATATAAGTAGCAATGTTCATTCTGAAACAGCATGCTTCATCGGTAGGGATGCCGTGCAAGGACTCCTAAACAGGACATGGGAATAGGAACGAACCACCCACTTAAAATAGGTGGTCTTTAGATAAAATTCAGGTAAGGTAAATATACTCGTGTCTGAACGCTAACACTAACCCAAACATAAAACCAAACTGTCCCATTAATCTTAACCTTTGACCTACCCAAAACCATAAACCCTACAGTGAACACGACGAAAACCTTTAGCCCTAAGCTTAATCCTGACCCTAACCCCAATTCTGACCTAAAGCCCAAACATTACCATAATCCTTAACTTAACCCTAACCCTCACCTTAATCCTAAACATAATTTCCTTAGAATTTGGCGTAAAGCCACATGTATTGTGGGTGGTTCCTATTCCCGTGTCCTTTTTAGGCGGCCATAGAAGGCATCTTTACCTCTTGATCCCTTATATGCTTCTTAAGTTTAATCTGGCTACGACGCCCTTTCAACACAGAAGCAGCTCAGCAGTTTACGCGGAGTATCTTTGCCCTCTGGTGATGAGACGGAAAACGCATTTTATCTAACATCTACCTGCGTAGTTGGACAGGTGTTTGTGGTCTTCCGGCCTCCGCTTGTTCATCCACGTCTGCGCCTAATACTCCTTACGTGGGTGGTCTGGTTGATGATACTAACCAGCCGTAACCTGACATGCGTGTAGTGTACAACCTGTTTGGTTGGTCACTACTTCCAATCCAATGTCCGCTTAATTTGTCTCAGCCCTAGTACGAGAGAGTGACGGAGTAAGTACGAGACCAATTCCGCATGTCTTCTTCCCACACCGATTCAATTTCAATAAAATACATAACTGCCCAGGTTGTGGTCATCCCTATCATGCCTGAAAGATTAAAAAAATGTAGCATTGGACGGAGAATGGCTGTTGTCGCGGGGCTGCACGTTCGCCTTTTTGGGAGTCAGCTAGTGGCTCCAAGTACCTCAGTTAGGTGTATTTCTACATCAACTGCCTGAGAAAACAGGTTTTCTAAAATCACCTAGGCGCTTGTGTAAACACTTAATGCAGCCAAACTGAACAAAGTTTTGCCGGATTACCTGATACACCACAGTGGCGCACTTTACGGATGCTAAAAATATGAAGTCAGCAGAAAGGCAGCTCAAAGCACTCACACTGTAGGGGAGCTTAAAAGGAGTCCCAGGGTCTAACATAATTCAGCGGTGCAGCGCTTATTTTATTTTTGAGGTAATTGCTCGTGTTCATGGCTTGTCTTTAAATTATAAAAGGATGAGCAATGACCGTTATACGACTCACGTGTCGTCAAGCTGCTTTTAAAGCATTGTTTTGGGATTTTGAAAGATCAGTACATAATTTAATGTACACTAAGTTACAGTAAGCACCCTACGTGCGCCGTGGAAGGTTTAGAGTGTTGCATTGTTGGTTTGAAGAGGGGGATAATGCGGTCCTCTATGAGCTATTGCACTGTATTTCATTGTTGGCTGTGTACATTTTTATTTGGATAGAACAAGCTGGCTTAAATTAAATTCTGGAAGCACTTCTAAAGATTCAGTTTTGTCTTCTTAATCCTGGGCCACCCTCTAGACGCCCAATTTAGCACAAAAGTGTCCGGTTGATAGCGCTGAAGGACTAAAACGCAACCCAACCTACAGCCGGGGAACCACACAGTACACGTTACTTCTAAGTAGTACAATGAGAATTCACGCATTCCGTTTGCCTTTTTTATGGAAGATTGATGGGAGGATAAATGATGGATGTGGATCAAATACCCGTACGTGCATCGCAAGACGGTTATAAACGGTTGTAAACACAAAAGGCGCGTTTTTTATAAGTTCAGTTAACAGGTCAAAATGGCTATACAGGGGTTGATGTTGTCCACCTCTGAGCTCTTTGGAGGAAAAATAAGAGTAAAAAATATGAATGGGCTACTAAGGAGAACACCTTTGATTTGGGCTAGAAAGCTTTCCTTCACACTGGGTGATACCAGCCTCAGCAACCTACTTGATATGGTTGGCTGAACATTTATCACCCAGTTAGCAATTTCTCGACTTCAAGCACGTCGATAGACAACTAAGGGGCCCCATTTGCGTGTTTTTTTCTAAATGGGTTTATATTCATCAAGATTTGGTTAGCATGCTTTACGTTGCAAGCTACTCACAACGATAATGTTCCTCCTCTACTACGGAAGTCGCCTGCACATTCAAGAAGGAATTTGAAGGAATGGAAATGTCGACTAGAGGAACAACAAGTTTTCGGTAAGTAGAGTTGCGAATGAGCCCCTATGTATTCAGTGGTTCCTCTGTAATGAAAGCAGATGCAGGCTAAAAAGATACTTCAAGGAATATGAAGGTAATATCAAACATTTTAATGCTGCTCGATTGTAACTCCTGTTATATGAAAATTACTGATAAAAGTAAATAAAAATTGCACTTTGCGCATTTTCCTTCCTAATATTTGCTCATATTTACTCAGTCCTATCCAAACCTTCTGCACTTCACTTGGGAATGTGCTTATCAGTTAAAGTTGTCGTCTGTAACTTCATATGTGCCCTTACCGGGCCGTGTGGTAAATGCGCCCGACCAATATGGGGGCTCAATCAGGGTTCGGCAGGCGTTACTATTCTCGGATGCGGTCCCATAACAAATGCCAAACCTGGGAGGGTGCGCATACTGAACATGGACACGCGTAGGTGCAGACTCATGCTGCCTCTCCAAATTTGGCCATTTATGGCTCTATCAGTCCACGGGAGAGGATTCATCTGCGCCCGACCCCACCTCCGGTCTTCTTGACTGGCTGACTGGCGGACTGAGAGTCAGGTTACAATGGCTCCTTCTTAATGTAGCCTTTATGGCACTCCCACTCCGTGGGATCCGAGTCAGGTGTGGTGGTACACCCAGGGGCGGCTTCGGTCGTGCCAGCCACCTGCGCCCTCTCCCATCTCCGGTCTTCTTGAATCTATCTTGACACCGGGCACAGACAGTTAGGGGAAGAGAGAGTGCCCTAGCTGCAGTGCAAGTCTACTTTCACTTACAACTAAGTTGTGCGCAAATCGCCGTCCCTGCACCTCCCTTCCGTGGAGCATACGATGGACATCGTCGGATTATGACTACCAAACTCTCGATGTAACTTTATCAGGGGTTCATATAGTGTTTTTAACGGCGCACCCTCAAAGTTGCGCATTGGAGAGGTTATTTGAGGACAAAACAGGTACGCACCTATGAACTCCCCTCCCTCAAGCTGTAGATCGTTGGGTTTTGCAGAATGATTTAGGGGAAAACTTGCAAGTTCTGCAGTATTCTGAGGCCTGTAGCCATGCTCATCTCTGTGACATGGCGTCGGAGGTTAGAAGAGTACAAAATGACGGGACAAATCGATCCTTTTCAGGACAGGGGACTAAACTCGATGGTTCCTTTTTACTGTGGCCTCTATTGCATTTTCACCAAATGAACCCACTTTTAAATGTAACGTAGCCCTCGTAGATGGGTTGTATAGTTTTGTAAGACATTGTGCCCTCACCCAGCTCCAACAGTCTTGATTTTTAATTACCATCGAAGCACGGAGGATGTGCATTGAGAAGGTGAATTAAATGCAAGGTTACTTAAAAACAAATTCGCATGCCAGTCCCCTGCGCTTACTCTGTGGGATAGATTTGAACGTAGCCTTTTGAAACGGTCTAACTATCCACCAGAGAAGGTGAATGGATTATATCTGCCTCCGGATATCTTGAAGGAAGGCAGTCCTCTGGTCAAGATTAGGTTTTAGCTTGTGAATGCTACTTATTTCATCTGCAATTACACAGAAACACGAAAAAGGCTTCGATGTTATCATTAGCACTTCCTCGCTTTCTTTTTGTTCCCTTATTTTTAAAATCTGTCCAGGTACCTCCGTCGTTCATTACTACACCAAGGACAATACCATACCTTTTTTCTAATTGTTCTTCATATTCATATTTAAAAGTAATATGGCAATCTGAGGACTATGCTTAGTAAAATGCCAAATACCGAACCAATGCAGTTCTTCGCGTGACTTACACTACGTTCGAGATGTGATGACAGCAGAGGGATAAAGAAGCATGCTGTGCAGCACTCACCTTTCTCTAAACAGAATAGTAAGCATAATTTTCAGTCTTACAATCTGCCTTAGTTTTCATCTTTTCCTATTAACTGTCACGCTCGTTGATGGGGGCAGCCGTTTGATGAACACACGCTTTTGGTGTGTTTATGCTACCGTTTTATTGACCTACCCTCAGCCTGCATTGCGTGCCAAACAGAAGCCATTTAACTACACTACTTTAGCAATTGTTGGTTCAAAATGTACATTTGCACTCAGCGACCCTCTTGGAAGGATATAATTTGTGCCTAATGTAGTACTGGCTACGGCAGAAAAGACGACGTAGTCGAAGGGAGTTGGGTGGGGTTGTGAAAGGGGACAGTGGCTGACGGAACAATGAGAAGGTGAGCGACTAGGAGGGGGGGGGAGTTGGTGTCAGTGCACATGCTTGCGTGATGCTCATCGTCTTCCGCCCCTTCTCATCGTGCGGTACTCAGCCTGTTGATGGCCACTTAGTCGCCATTACTACTGAGTGCATCGTCACGACATGTGAATGCTGATGTGACTATAATTTGTCTATCATGCGCCTCCCAAGCACTCTGTTCTCCCCTTCATCGAACACTCCGTCTCCACCCATCCCAATTTCCACCGCCCTTCATCTTTTCCCACCTCCTTTTCGCCCATCCACCCCCCACACCACCCCCACCTCTGCCCTCTGCACTGCTACTGGTGGTAATCCGTTCGCTATCTCAACTTCCTAAGCAGAGGTAGCGCAGTATAGCAACGACAGAAGCCACAGAGGAGAAAGAAAGCTCTTAGATAGCGAAAAGTATGCGCCAGTTTCATCCCAACACACGTAGGTCCTATGAAATGGCACAAGCCTGGACCCTTCTAGGAAAGTAATGAAAACAACTCAGTTATCGTGCTTGGTCACGAAGTAAGGATGCACCCCGAAACTTGACTCAAGCACCGTAGGCTGCGTACATACTCATATAGCCCTGGTGCAGACCGTAGGCGAGGAGATGTGTAGAGATCACTCTTTATATAAAGCGTATCTTTCAAAGTGTTTACTTAAGCGTGAGGGAGGAGATGATGATGGGAATCAGAAACAGTTCTTACCTGATAGTTGAGGTTATGAGAAGTCTCGTATAAGAGATCCCCGATTTACTGCTTTACGCATACGGGAAAACACCTCCGCTTCTTCGATGATAAGGAAGGCCTGTCGAATTATTATTTGTTACATCTGACCCGTGGTGATTTGTTTAATTTAAAAACCAGCAGGAGGGAATAATGTATAATGTGATCCGTTGGATAAGAGCGTTTCACGGCTGATACCCCTTAGAACACTCGCAACTGACATGACAATAAGCGGAATCCCTTGATCGCGTTCGGTGATATAATTTATAAATTTATAAGAAACATCCGATTTCAAGCGTATTCTTCAAGCCTGTCTCCTCAGGTAGTGAAAAATTACCATCTTTGTTGTATTTCGGCTTATAATCTTTTTATTGTTGTTAATAACTGAAAAAGCTGTAAATATAGCCATAATCCTGGCATTTGTTCAATTTTTTTCTTTGTCTTTAAAATAAACGCATTTTACTTATAAAAAATAGCAGAATTATAAAAGTTTAAATTACCGAATTATAATTAACTATATAGACTTATTTTCACATGAACCTGCACTCATCCTGGCAGATATTTCTCAGTTGCAACAAGTAGATGCTTTATAAAAAGCTAAGAAAAACGTCTTTTCTTTTAATATCTTTCAGATTCATTCGCTTAAATGTGGATGGTAACATATATGCCTATAGCAGATAGTTATTGGTGATATGTTTTATGTTTAATCCTTCTATGCTAATGCCGATAGTCGTAAATCGCAGAATTGCTTACAGGAGGAATCTCAATTATTACTAAATTTTCGAACGCTTTCGGTTTCTAGAACGACCATTTACGTTAAAAATACTTCCGTGTATCTAAAGACGATTGCACGCCCGAAGGAAATAAGCACATGAAAAGTACAGTAGAAAGCAAAATGCAGGACAAATTTACCAAAAAGAATAACATACTTATTTGTGGGTTAACTAATTAATACAGAAGGATGTCTAACATTCTAGTATGATTTATTCGAGCGTCGTTTTTAACCACAACATATACGAACGGGAATGTTTTTTAACTAGTCGGAAGTTCTCTATTCTGAATGTCAACATATTTTAAAAAAGATTACAGTTCTTAAAAAGGAGGCATAACAAAGAATTTCTGACATTTATTGCATCACATCTTTACCAAATTTGCTACGTAAATGAACGCGATCATGGATTTCAAAGAAGTTTATGCTCGAAGATTTATACAGCTGCTTTGAGGATTATTCTTTATTCGCCTGTTTACTACTGTTTTCCATAACTTATACAATGAAATCTAAAAAAGGCCAAATTTAATGAGCACTATGAATCCTATTAATGGGTAGTATACCTATGAATTCAATTCAGTGCATGGTTTGAAAGCTTTAAAACAGGACAAAATACAGAAAGTTCTTCTAAACGCACTAGGCTTACTAGTCTTTTTCTGAAGCTAAAAACTTTCTTGGGAGCAAAGTTCAACATTGGAATTTCTTGAAAATTAGGTCAAAGAGAATTTAATGCATCCTTCCAGCAATGTGATTTTCGGGTGTCTGACAGGAAGCCAACCTGGAACCCAGTCCAATGCAATGTACACATTATATTGCCTTATGTTCCCTTCTTATCAGATTATCAAATACAATTCAATCATTCCCGCTGTTTGAAGTATTATTTGGAGAATTTGCCCGCCTTTGGAGCAGAACGTAAACAGCGAACCCGAAGACGGAATGGTTTTGAAATGAAACGAATATGGATAGAAGAAAACAAAATATGCTGATCCAATCAGTCCACGCCAGGTCACTAAAATTGCCCTTGAAAATGTGAAGCTTCATACATAAAGATGCAAACCAAAGTAACCTTACAGTTGTTGGCCAAAAAAGTTTAAATATGGACGAACTTGGCTGTTCTTCCTTGTACCAGGTATATTTATAATACCACTGTTTGTCTGTCTGTTTGCCACTCCTCGAAATAAGAGATGATAAGGCTGCTCAGTGAAACCGGCTTTTCGAGAGCACTTCCAAAATCAGGAAATGGTCTTTGGTGCTGCGAGATTGTTTAAAATTTGAGGAATTGAATCCCTATAGTATTCTCCGAACCCCTTTTCAATAAAATTTGATTCGACACTCAGCCATTGAAAGGGTCAGAAGTGAGAGGTTTTTGATTTTATTTTCTCATCAAAGCACTCATTCAAGTTAGGCTTCAAGAACTATCACCTCTTATTTCAGAGCATACTTTTGCGGACACAGTTGTTTCAAAGACACCAAAGAACCCAGGTAAACAACATAGGCGTACGAAAGAAGACTATCACTGCGGGAAAAGAGTTCATTAAGAAGCGTACAATACACTGTAAGATCTACCTCAGTTTTTTTTCAAATTGGGCCAATGGACAAGTTTTAATAATCGGAACACCCTTTCTTGTCAGGTGTCATTTGTTGAGAAGACTAGTTTGAAGGCAAAAAGTTCCGATTGGTGCCTGTGCCCGCATGCCTGCATCACAGTAAAAATATGCCTGCGAAATATTTTCAGTAAGTGTGAAGATTCTCATGAGAAACATCGCAGTGGAACATTGCCGACAAAGACGAGGGAGAAATGAGTGGTAAGTTCTGGCTCGTTAGCCGTCATCAGCCAGCCATACCCAACTCCAGGTGGTGCACCACTTGAGGCTCGAGTGCCTCCCGCAACCAATCGATCAGCGTTGATCCAGCGTTGATAGCAACCCAGCAGCTCTGCTCAAAACTTGTTCGAACGATAAGCTCGATTTCAATGACTGATGACATCCAAGCAGGCAGAAAAGACAATTTCTGTCCAGCTGCCATTGTCAGCGAAATTTCATGCTTATGCATCGCTATTTGGCAGGGAGCTTAAAAGATTCAATGTCTTATTTCTTAAGGAAACCTGTATCCTTCACCTTCCAAAGACATGCTGCAAGTCCACGTTCTACGAACCCGTTCTGGTCTATATTTTTGGATTGCTTTCTCAATTTTGTCTCGGCAGTTGGAATTGACTCAAATTTAAAAAAGTTATAAGGTTAGCATTATAACAATTGTCATAGGAGGATTCAGGAGGACTTGGCGAATACCAGTTTACTTTCGCTAAACTCTCATCAGGCCAGCATATATGTACATAGAAATAGCTGTGTTAGAGTTAAGGGCAAGAGGGTGCGGACAATTTCACAGTGTCAGTAAATTAACTGAATTGCGGCCATGATAAATGTGTAGCCTGCATGAAGATCTTCTGTGTGTACATGACTGGCTTACGTCACCTTATTATGTTTGCTTCTGATTTTGCTAATAGACGCTGTCCCTGTGTTTTAGGGTAGTTCGAGGGGACCTGGGTTCTTAAAGCACCTGTTGAAGGCTGCTCTACGACACATTATACAACATATATCAATCGCGGGAGCATTAACCAATCACATTTGAAAGGAGAAGGGTTTGCCGCATATATTGGCTGCATTTACTTTCCGCAGTACAGCCGATTTTACACTTTGGGAAAGATGGCCGAAAGCCTGCAGAATTTACCAGTTTTTCGTAAGGGAGAATTTTTTTCAGGATACGTTCCATACCAGATGTCTTCTATGCCCCGTCAAGTTTACATATGCACGTCCCCAAAGCACCAAATCCCTACCAATTATTTCCCAACAGCATATACTCTTCCAATTTTCCTTTGAGAGGAAACAAACCCGTCGAATAAGTACTACGGAAGCTGAGGAAATATATGAGCCTCCGCGAAAGTATCGCAAAACTGACTGATTACCCATCGTTTCCAAATTAGAACGTTATTTATGTTTCACAAAGATTGACTATCAGTTTCTTTTTGTATATTTTGCATCTCATATTTAAGTTCAATGCAAGTTCTAGCAGCAATGGTTGCTATACTTTAATGTCTTAAACGGCACAGCTTTATAACCGAAACGTATGACGTGGTGCATATTTTTTAAGAGCTGCAGATTCTTGAAATACCATCGTATAGCTTCACGAGTAGCTTCTCTGCGCAGAATTTTTCTCCTTCGAGTGGTTACGTTAAGTACGTATCTACTTAGGACGTCTACTACTTGTTGGCATTCCATGGTGGCTTTTTTAACTACTAACTTTAGTTTTTTTAGAACGTCAATGTTAAGTCCGTCAGGCATATTTTACTTTCTACTGACAGCAAAATGCGAATGCTGGATGTAGACTGAGTCAAAATACAACTTACTGTAGGCCAGTAACGCCATCCTTTGATTTGTTGACCTCAGGTAAGTGAGGCAACCCATCGCCTTTTGCACATGTTGAAAGCTTTCTTCAGTAAATGGACCTGACAGAACTTATCACTCTGTGCTTAGTATACTTGTTAAAATTTTCAATTGGAGTCATTGTAGTTATAATTAACCGGCCTCAACGTAGCCAAAAAATTTGGTGAGCAAATTAGCGGGTCACCAGCTCTGACTTACCAAGAGTGATATTGTGGGAGGCACGTACTCAGCTGTCTTTTTATAACCAACCAGAAGTTTTTGGTCGTCAATTCGTATTCTTGGCATCCGACCGGTTCAGATATGGCGTTTAAAAATCTCTTTCCATATACGCTGTTTTATACGCTGCACTACGGTCGCCGCAGTGCGGAGAAAATCAGAGTAATGAACCCGTCTGGGTTGAAGAACGAATCCGCACTGCTCTGGTAGCCAGCCAGTACTAATATTTGCAACCCCGCTATTCCCACCGACTGGCCCAACTGATAAGTTATCACGTCCGATTACCCTGAATGGGTACACATTCGTACACCTAGCCAAAAACCATACTCAGCTAAATGAGGGACCGCACAATCCGCTGATACAATTAGATTTTGGCTTGTTCACAACCTAAGCAATATTACGATTTCTCTCCGAGTGCCTTCATGATCCATGTAGCTTCGATGCCGTTTATCCCAAGTATATTGAATCATGTGAATCGATTTTTTTCAAAGGGATATTTTTTTCATTAACTTAGCGACCGTGATTGGGTATCGGAGTTTTGCGGTTTAAAGCGCGAGTGTTGCTTAATCTTGATGTCCGATCGTTTGCATTGGGACAGATTTGTGTTTATGGGGAAACGGTTCGTATACTTCAGTCAGGGAAACAAAGTTAGTCCAGTCCAGTACTTTGAAAAATCCTTTCAGATATCAAACGGCACAAGAATGAGTATGGCACCACTTCCTTGCTTCTGCTATTTTTGGGGCTACTGCTGCTTTTCAACGACACTCACTGTACGCATGACTGAAGGAAGATATAATTGCTTAGTGTAGTTTAGGGGCAGGTGTGTGCACCGTTAGACAGATGCTATTATTAATTGCCACTGATTTTTTAACGTTCCTTGTGACGCCGCTCCTACGTGTCACGATTATCTTAAGCCGGCGTTAGCTCGGCCTCGTACTGTCATAACAATTAAGGCCAGCAATTTACAGGAGGCTGTCTAACAGTTACGGAAGGATAAGTGATTCTTACATGTGGTCGAAGGACTTGGACCAGATGCCTCGTCATTTAAAGTGACCCCACAGCCCTATGGTGGATTACGTCGTCGTTAATTATTCAGCCAACATTGTGAAATGTTTCTTGGTAATATCTTTCTTATTAGCACAATTTTCTGGTCGCCTACGTTATCCAAGTCTATGTCGATCTAAACAGGGCCACGTGTTGTATCCCATGCCTGCGGTATAATTTGTACTTGCGGATTTCCAAATAAGTAATTGGCCGACTGGCCCCACTGTCTTGTTTGAGAACACTTTTTTCGTCACTGTAACGATCGCGCCAGTTAAATTATACAATGCATCTTTGGCGCAAGTTGTTTTGTGCGCATGTAGTGGTAGTCCTCATAATTTTTGTAGAGTTGGCAATGTATATGAAGCTGAAGACGTTGACAAGAATTAACTTTTCGTCATGATTCCATGAGATATAGCCTAGAGATACAGGCTTCAATCGCTTATTGCCGGGCGTGTTTATGTAACTAGCTCATGATGATGTCATGAACATTAACAATCAGAAATTTAAACATGAATATAAGATGTCAGTGGCACAGGCCTTTCAATCGAGGACGTGGCTGTTTGCTTGTCTGTATGGGGTCAGATCCACGATGTCAAGCCTCAGTAGGGACATTACGTGAAGTTTATTTTTAGCGAGATTTCAACCCTGGACATGGACCTTAGCTTAGGAATCACTTAATCTAATGCAGGACAGTTATAATCGGAAACATTCGGGCGTTTTCCTCTTCAAGCCAATGAAGTACAAATATTTTCTCGCTCTAAATGTGTCACTTAAAACGAGGCAAGGTTGAATCACTAAACCCCTCACTGCTGACAGATGTCGCGCCCACGCCTGGCCGTAACTTTGGACATGTTTCTCGTGCAATCGTTACGTGGGTTTCCCACTGGGATTGCGATGCGCCGGTTCTAAGAGACAAAGGAAACAGAAAATTTCCGACTTACAAAAGGACGAGCTCTAAGAGGAAAAGTCGATGCATAGGACAAGTTTTTGCTGGTCCGACGCTTCAAATTCGCACTCGAACCCATCATCGGAGACCGCAGTAAATATTTAATGGGCACACAGGTAGAACAGTACCTATGGACAGAGTAACTGCGCAACCACACACCTAATACAATTAGAAGCTCTAGCTTCCGTCGCTGACGTTCATATTGGCTGCAATGCTTTATCACCTGAATGTGAGGCATTGATTGCCGCGAGCTGAGCACCGATTTTGATGATTTGCGTAATAACCGTACAACAGTGCAGTTCGCCAGTGCCTCCACCAGAAGCAATGTTCGCCTGTGCATTCATCGCAGGACCTCCGTACGAGATACAGCAACCTATGAACTGCGTTTTCTGCATAAATGCGTCCGTGAGGGGCTGACACCGAGGAGCCCGCGTTACACAGTTCCAGTTAACACAATTGAGCAGAAACAATTGACGAGAGTGATGATCAGTGACTGCCACCTGCGCTTGCGCAAGTACCGAACTGTCATCGAAGCAAAAAAGGACGGAATACGCGGCATTGCTTGGGGAATCCGTTGCTGATTGTCTGGACCGGACAACATTAACTCTGGCAAAAGTGAGACAAGATGAAAAGCGCTCAAAGCTAAACCAGAAGCTTATTAAATTGAAACCCGAACTCAATACCAACGAACTTATGATCGAAGCAGTTAAGCGAACCAGAACTATGAAGCCAATTTTAACATTGCTGACACAATAACAGCCGATTGTATTGCTGCCCCTGAGGCCATGTTAGTACGCACTAACGCAACCACTGAGACTAAACACACTGTTCGTCAAAAGCTTACTTCTCTACTGATGCGAGCAGATACGCTACTAGTATGCCGCCCACAGAGATAAAAGCAATGAAGAAATTAAAATAGACAAGGATATTGTAGTGTTCCCGGCCGGCAAAGGAAGAGCAACTGTCGAGATGAATTGCGTTGATTACAACGAGAAGGCACAAGCTCTCCTTGACGATCAATAGTCTTACAGGCCCACACATTCCTCGCAGACTAAATCGATGATCGGCCAGTTGACCGGACTCCTAAGCCGACTCAGGCGCATCTGACGCGCTCACTCGACGAAGCCAACCGATACAGCACTGGCCAGGTTCTATGAACCACCAAAAATCCACAAACCCAACTTTCCCCTGCGACTAATCGTTGCCTAGAACGGCAACCCCACATACAATCTAGCCAAATATATGGCCCGAAAACTCAGCTTTCTCCTTGGGGGCTCTGGTATGTCAATCAATTTGGCCTCCCAATCCCTTATCGACAATCGGGAAAAAACTATACGACCCGACCAAATCATAGCATCTTTCGATGTTGTCTCACTATTAACATTCATTCCACCAGACGTGGCGCGAGATTTGTTACGCAATCGACTCAAAGAAAGGTACGACGAAAAATCGAATGTCTAGTGCAACTCTTCTCGTTCTGCTAAAGAATATTTTTCACTTTCAATGATAGAAAATATGAAAAAAAATCAAAGAAACGCCTATGGGCTCCCGAATATCCAGCCTAGTTGCGAAATTAGTCCTACAAGAGCTGGAAAAGGTCGGTTTCAAACACTACGAATCCGCGTTTTTGATGCCGATACGTGAACGTCACATTCGTCATTAGTGAGAGACACAGGCTATCAAGCTTTCAAACTGAAAGAAGAAAGCCGAGGAATTAACCTTCGTTGACGTGCTCGTTACGCGGAGACCTGATGGTAACTTCAACACTACAGTGTATAGAAAAGTGACTAACACCACCTAGGTTCTAAGTTATCATAGCAACCACCCGGTGGTGCACACACGTGCCTGTGTTAGGGTGCCCTTCGAACGGGTAGAAACATACCGTAGCGAGCACAAATTAAGAGTATTAGAAATATGCCATCTCAGTGGCCAGTTAGCATAGAAAAATCCATCCGAAGACTCAGAAGCCGCTGCATGCGTATGCATCCACGACGGACAAACAGAAGAAAGATTCCAACGATTTGGTTATCCATACCGTACATAATTAATGTGTGCGAGGCCGTGGGACCCCGGTGAGTCAGGTGATGCTGACGAGACCCAGTCATGGACTTGCATCCCCCCTCCCGCATCCCACTCCCCGGGTATGACTACATAAAGGTCCATACTTCGTTGCACTAAGGCAGTCTCTGATGATGAACGCCTGTTCGAGTTTGAAAGCTCAGATCAATAAAATTTCCAGCCTAGTTATCGTACCTTCGTCTTATTGTTACTAGTTAATGTGCCCAAAAGACCAGAGTGCTGAGTGAAGAGGGGAGAGGGTGAGTTATTGCGCTTCTTGATGAAATCTGGGCCGGCAAACCGTGACATATGCAACTTGCGGCCCACGTGGTTGTCACCTCTCGAAAAATTTGGTCTAGTCGAAGTTCAGATCATAGCCGAATCTTGTCAAGTTAAGTGTTACCGTCCGTCAGTATTGATGCATGTTTAATTTTCCTGTTTCTCGGATATAGTTGCTTTGAATACAAAAACACTTGATCTGCAGAATTATGCTGGTCATTTCTTGTCTTGACAACGATTTGGTCTCGCCATCTGGCTTCCTGCCTTCAAGCAGCACGAGGAGATAGCCGACGACATCGAAGACGTGCTTGGCGCTCGCTATTTTAGACCGAGTTTCAGGACGCACCAGGGCGTCCGAAACTCCTGCTCCGGCGGCAATCTTGCATCCATTCGCTGTACGGTTCCTTTCCATTCATTACTACCTAGCCGAATGCACTACAGGGGTTCTAACTTCTAAGAGCAATAATAAGGCCGCATAGATACCCCAATTAGCTGGTGATTATCAGTCACGTCAGTTCCACTGCCGCTGCACTTTGAGATCAAATAAAAAGATTTTTAAAGTTGGATCTGGTGTCCAATTCTGACATTGTTGAAGTAGTTGTTTAGCATTTTTGAGTTCAACGGAACTGAGAATCCCCACAGACCATAGGGATTGTCACGTCCGGTCTTACCGCCGAAAAGTTGCGAGTTGCACCCGGGATTAAATCGGGAGTAAAATTGTTTCAACTTGCCTTGGAGCTTATTCTATAGCCCACACAGACGGTCAAATAGTTTTGGGTCATGGTCAACGACCCGTGTACCACAGGGTAGAGCTCTAAGCTTAATAAGCAGCTAGACTTGAGTTTGAGCTTCCTGTCTTTCAAGTTTGGAGTTGGAGTATTTCTGGCCAACTAAGGAAAAAGAAGTCAGAAGTGGTCATTCCCGTATCCTTTCTTTTTGCTATCAAATCAATACTCGAACATCTGTCATTCAGAACTTGAAGGGGCACCCGGAATGAAAGCGATACTCTGCTGGTGTGCTAGACGATTTTTGGAAAGGGTGGGTTTCAACCACTCTTTGATAATACTTGCACGTCCTCGGCCTATATCCCTGCCAGTCCCGTCGTGTTCACCTGATAGATAGGGATTGTAGTAGCGCGGATGCCACTGTCACCGCTGCCAAAAAAAGCATACTTAAATCTGATGGTCAGCTCAGCGGAGAACCGGTTCCGTTTTCGGTTTCTCTCACAGGGATCCACTAGAGTCTGTAGTTATTTTTCGATTTTGATGGCATCGGACTAGGAATTTTTAGGAAGTTTTTGTATTAAGCTTGCAGGGATGGACAAGAAAAATTTGGCAGTTTTGACACTTAGATTATTTGTTATGACACATTCCGACCAGTGACCCTCCTTCTCAGGCTATGTGGGTTTTACACGATCTGTTTACAAGTACAGGTTTGAATTGCGAAAACCGACATCAGCTTTTGTTCTGCAACCAAGTGGATGCCATTGAAACAATATTGAATCTTTCCGAAAACAACCTACAGATCATAGGCTTGGTCCACTTTTGAATGTTGCTCATCAGCTTCAACGAAGTCAAGCAAGTCAGAAGCGCCTCTACCTGCCTATTTGGGTTGGCCCCTTTTGACTGTTTGTCATGGGACTATTTTGCCTGTATTAATTTTTACGAGCGTGCGGCGTGCCCTGGGGTTGCCTACTCCTTTAAAAGTATTTATCATTCCATTCTGCATTTTTTTCTTTTAAATTCTTGTTTTAAATGGTAAGGCATGAATCTCAGCATGATATTAGGCGAAGTGTAATGAGTGGTGTGCGGGAACTGGCAGTGTTCTTCCGGATACTCAAATAAAAATGTAGATCTAGAATTAAGGAGGAAGTCCATAAGCGGTCCAGAATTCCATTAATAAACGCATGTGGGAGTTATTCGGTACAAGACAACCTGTCAGAATATGACATCAGAGGAAGTGAACGCACCGGAGAGTTGATGTAGAGGATTAAGAGACCTAGATGCTCGGAAGAGTACTGAATGTAGGCAGCTCCTGTTGTGCATCGCGATTGTTGTTCTTAAGTAAATGTTACCCCTTAGGTTTTTAAAGCATTACCCGCTTTTGTAAAACGGCCATCCGTTTGCTCTACTCTCCTCGTCTAGGTACAGATAATGTAGACTACTGCAGGCAATTGCTAAAGGCACTTCACACGTATATTCGCACTATATGGAAAATAGTGGTGTACAGTGTTCACAGCATTAGGCGTCTTGCCGTGCGGCAGGTTGCTTTATCGTAAAATGCAAGACTCCTCATCGTTTTCGTTTGGAGTATTATCTAGGTCTGTTCACGAGACTGCTGCAAAGCCCATTATGAGACTTACCAGCAGATTGCGAAGCGACTGGCTAAAGTCGATGAAGGTGTTAGCCTGCCGCGCAATGCGCCGCGCACCAAAACTTATGCAAAAGGACAATAAGGACCCAATTTCGGAGGACCTAGACGTAAGATGGCGATTTTTATTGTGTATATATGGTTTACCTTATCGCGTCAACACGACCACAGCAAAATAGGTAAATTAGTCCCTGCGACAAAGATAGTTTGTGTGCCCCTAAACGGGCCACGTGGTAGATGCTGGACCAACACAGAGGTCACATCAGGGCATGGCAGGCGTTATTCGGGTGGCGCTCCGCTAACAAAATGCCGAACATTGGGAGGGAGTGGTGGCGCCTAGGGGCCCCCAGCTGCGCTGCTGCCAGCGCCCGCTCCATGCTGCCCTTCTTGACACCCGGGCATAGGTAG
>WEDG01001000.1:0-85449 GCA_017591395.1 Schistocephalus solidus
CCCGCGGGTTACCCGGGCGCGGTGGTAGCGACCGGTTAATAGGTTAACGGTGTTACGAACGTTCGGTTGGAAGTAGCTTTTTTCGCCAGCACTTCCGCTTTGTTTTGAACGCCGGTTAAAGGTAATAAGCTTCCGCGGTAGGTTATAAATAGTGGTTATCGGCAGTTCGGTGGAGCGTAGCTGGTTGGAGCGGTTCTTCGCTAATGGGCGTTTGGTTTTTGATAATAACATTGGCGGCAGTTCAGCGAAGAACAAAGTTTCGTTTGTCGTTCCCAAAGTTGAACCAATAGAAAAATGCGGTACCCCGTCCTTCGAGACACCCTTGGAAATCCCATGGTTGATGAAAAGTTGATGGCTGATAGATTTAAGGTTTTTTGTGCAGAAATTTGATTGAAAATTTGACGATTACCCTTTCGACCACCCAGGGTGTGACCAGTGCCATCCTCGAAACCGCAAATTTTGCCCGCTGGGACTTAACCCTAGTCATTCAACGTTTTCGTCAAACTCATAGAGGATAATGTCAACATATTTAGAAACCAATGTCAAAAAAGGAAACTGCCTAAATTACCAGGAGGACCCTTTTCAAAATCCAAAGGCTGCGAGTTTGGGAAAAGAAACAGAAAATAAGGATTTTATATTTTCCGAAGTTAAATATTTGCGTAATTTGGTTTTGAAAATCGCTAATGCAGACGACAACCTAATTTCTAGTGGAATACTTTTCCAGATAAAAGCATATTTGGAGCAAAAAACTGGGAATGGGTAGTTGTGGAACAATGTTGTGGCGCAATTTTCATGGAGTAATTACAAGAGGCATAAGGTCGATCTACCAGAGCGAGAGCGTTAATTCGTTGGAGATTTGGACTAGAGTTAACGGGAAACAGGAAGCAGAAACCGGCTGCGAGTCCTATAACCCACAGCAATTCAATGTTTTCTAACTGACATCGATCCGTATAAGAGATAATGGATCCAGGGATAGAACATAGTTATCGAGTAAAAACTCTCTGAACTTTTTCAATCTTACGGTGGTCAGCGGCGTTCATCAGCGCAAAGACGGAACAGCAGTATTCTTAGATTGGAAGAACAAACATGCGATACAGTCTTAACTTTATTTCCGGAAGGAAGTAATGATGAGATATTAAAACCACAGATCTCTGCAGCCTTCGCAGAAATTCAATCTGCATGAGGCGATAATGCTAGCTAATTCGTGTAACTTAGACCTAAGTCTCTTATAGTTGATCGTTCTTAAAGTGTACGTTTTTGAAATACTAGGGGTCCAGGAAGCTTGGCGGGGCCAAAACACATGAAACTACTCCTGGATGGAGAAAATTCCATCTGCCAACTAGAGTTCCAACGTGAGAGCATAAGTAGATCAATGTTGATTCTATTAACGCAACTATTTGCGGTGTCTTTAGCAAATGAATAAATGCACTTAAATAAATAAATAAATTGTATATTTAAGGCCCAGAGAGCCCCGTCATTTAAAACTTAGTATCGCGGTATAAATAAATACGAAGTGGATAATTGCGGCACTATGTGAGCAAAATGAACAATATTGTAGGCATGTCCGATTCAGAACGATTTGCCATTTTAAAAAAAAATAGTCAACAGTCTTTGACATTTATGGTGAACTAAAAAGGAAGCAGTAAAAAAACTCCTACGGTTAAATCGGAGGCGGAGTTTGGCGAGCCGCCAATTTAAAAAAAGTAGGAAAAAAAACTGCTTCACTAAAAAATTAATGGCTAGATGCAATGGGATAGAACTGTGATGTTGCTGACAAAGTATGAGGGTTCAAAACGCTCCTTGTCGTGTGAGAGATAATATATCAATCAGAGCTACTGTTTGTAACCACCGGTGGAGGCGAGAGAGGACGAACTCTCGGAAAGTTTTATTCCTACACCTTTCAGATATCCCTCTCAGCCTTTTGGTAATGACGTTCTATAAACAAATCGTTATGGCGCAGTTTGCAATTACCCTCCAAGCCACAATAATTTCCAACTTAATTACCCACCGCCAAATTTTTTTTAATTAAAAACGATAACCCTAGTTTGGATACTCGAACTACCCTAGATGTCATATTACTTAATGCTAGATCTGTTATAAATAAGATGGCCCAACTTAGAGCCATTGCTTTCGAGTTAATGCCTGATGTTTTATGTGTAACTGAATCTTGGACCCATCCCTTAATTTCAGACTCTTTGCTTGTTATAGACAAATACGATCTCTACCGTCAAGACCGCACTAGTAAAGCGTGGTGGTGGTTGTCTTCTCTATATTAAAGCTTCATTTAAGCACTTCGCGTTTGATCTAGACGTCACGTCATTCTCTGGTAATTACTGCTTCGCATCCATTATCCTGTCGCCCTGGCAAGGCTATTCTCGGATGTATTTAATACCCGCCTAATTCATCATCCGATGATGTGAAACTTTGTGCAATTTTTAAATTGGTTTCGGAGTCCGATTTTAACATTAAAAATAATCGCTGGGATTTTAATTTTCCAGAAATTGACTGGATTTTCAAACTTTTGTCCACCCAGATTTCAGCCTTTCCTGGATACCATTAATTTCTCTAATTGGTCACAGCTTGTCCGTTCTTCAACGAGAGACAAGCATATTTTTTAGATCTGATTTTTTCACAAATGACATTGCTCCCCTTTTTCGTTGATTTTAAGCAGGGCCTCTTCCAAAGTGACCCATACATTAATTCACTGTTGCTTACCAATTGTCTCATCGAAAAAGGCTAGCGCCATTCGTACCTATCATAATTTTGACCTCGCAGATATGAGCTTAATTAACAACTTTTGGACTCATTGGATTGGCAGCATCTCCTCCATGAACGATGCAGCAAGTCTTTCTGACTTAATGTCAGTCGTTTCAAATAACATCCTGGAATTTGTGCCAATCAAAATTGTCAAGCCATACACTTCGGAATCCACCGTCCCCCACTTTCTTTTGCCACGACTAAAGAAATTGAGGAAGCAATTAAAAGATCAGTATACTAGTTCGTTATCTGTACATCTAAGGATTGCAGAGATTTTTGAATTAGCCTCTAAGATTCGGCTTGCACGGGACAGACAGAGGGAATCACGCGCACTCAGCGAGCCAAACTCTGCAAAATCTGTTGCTCAACTGTTCCGCCGTCGATCCTGCTCTAAACGAGGTTATGAAATACCTCCATTACTTAATGAAACTATGAAATTCGTTCTCGAAGACTCTGAGAAGGCAGAATTGTTTAGTGCATTCTTTGCAAATCATCTTACGATGGAATCTGAACCAGTTCCGACGTTTCAGGCATCCTCATTTAATGTTATCAGTACCATTGATTTCTCCATAGAACTAATTCGTAAGCAAATAATGCGTCTGAAAAACTCGCACTCTTCGGGGACTGATGGTATTCCAAACTCAGTTATTAAGAGAGTGCCGAGCTTTCCCTGATTGCTTAGCCACGTATTCTCAGTTTATCTTTTAAACGGATTCTTTCCTGACTCATGGAAGACATCTATTATTCTTCCTGTCTTCAAGTCGGGATCTCGTTCGGACGTAAATAATTATCGAGGCGTTCACAAAACCCCGGCTCTAGCAAAACTTCTTGAAAAAAATTATTTTTAATCAAATTCTCGACTTTTGCTTAGAAAATAAGCTCTTAAGCGACTCGCAATATGGTTTTCTACCTGGGAGATCATGCGAAGTGTGTCATTTAGCTTTTTCTTAACCTCATCACTTCCCTTCGTAATGAGCAGCAGTCAGTGGCTGTGATCTACTTTGACCTGAGCAAAGCCTTTGACAAGGTACCGCACAGACGTCTTCTGGTGAAACTGGAAGCCCTCGGCATCTGGCCTCCTCTCCTTGACTTCATTGGTTCCTACTTGTCTAAACGCAGCCAGAAGGTCTTAGTAGGTAATAGCTACTCGATGCCTAAACCGATCACGAGTGGCGTTTTTTTCAAGGCACGGTTCTAGGTCCCCTTCTCTTTATTCTGTACATAAACGAAATTTCAGCTTTACTCACAAATTCACAAACTTTTGTTTACGCTGACGATCTCAAGTGCATTTATTCATTTTCTAAAGACACTGCCAATAGTTGCGTGGATAAAATCAACACTGATCTACTTATGCTCTCACGTTGGAGCTGTACTTGGCAGATGGAGTTTTCTTCATCCAAGAGTAGTTTTATGTGTTTTGGCCCCGCTAAGCTTCCTGCACCCATCGTATTTCAAAATAGTACACTTTATGAAAAATCAACCATAAAAGACTTAGGTCTAAGTTACACGAACAAGCTAGCATTATCGCCTCATGCAGATCGAATTTCAGCGAAGGCTGCACAGATATGTGGTTTTATATCGCACAATTTTTTTCCTTCCGGAAATAAAGTTAGACCTGTACCGCATGTTTGTTCTTCCTATTCTAGAATACTGCTGTCCCCTCTTTGGGCTGATGAACGCCTCTGACCGCAGTAAGATTGAAAAAGTTCAGAGGGTTTTTACTCGAAGACTATTTTTCTCTTCCTGGATCCAGTATCTCTTATACGGATAGATGCCAGTTAGCAAACATTAAATTTCTGTGGGTTAGAAGACTCGAAGCCGGTCTCTGCTTCCTGTTTCGCGTTAACTCTAGCCCCAATCTCCCACGAATTAACGCTCTTACTCCGGTAGATCGACCCTATGCCACTCGTAATTCCTCCATGATCATTTCACCACCCCTTAGCTCCACAACTAACCGGTCTCAGTTTTTTGCCTCCAAATATGCTTTCATCTGGAATAATCTTCCACTGCAAATTAGGTTGTCGTCCACATTAGCTATTTTCAAAACAACATTACGCAAACATTTAACTTCGAAAGATATAAAGTCCTTATTGTCTGTTTCCTTCCCTAACTCGCAACTTTTGGATTTCGAAAAGGGTCCTCCTGGTATTTGAGGCAGTTCCCTTGATATTATAATGGTCTCTTATTATATATCCATCATCCTCTGCAGAGTCAATCTTTGCATTTACTTTTTGCCCCCCTTCATTTTAAACTAGCATCACCAGGTCTTGACAACCTTGGTACTTTCCTCCGCTTTTGCAACCCCGACGATGGTCTCCAGGTTCAGTTGAGGATCAAGGCGGGTTCTGATAGTTTTGCTTCTTTGATTGGGGGACTATGCAGTCGGCAAGGTCGCATCTCAATGATGATCTCATGACCTCTACTGTCCCGTCTTCGTTTTGACCCTGGTGTCCACGATGAGTCCGTCCTCTCTCACCTCCACTGGTGGTTACAAACAGTAGCTCTGACTGCTATATTATCTCTCACACGACAAGGAGCGTTCCAAACCCTCTTACGTTGTCAGCATCATCACAGATCTATCCCATTGCATCTAGCTATTAATGTTTTAGTGAAGCAGTTTTTTCTCCTATTTTTTTTTAAATTGGCGGCTCGCTGAACTCCGCCTCCAATTTACCGTAGGAGTTTTTTTACTGCTTCTTTTCTAGTTCACCGTTTATGTTAAAGATTGTTGTCTATTGTTTTAAAAATGGCAAATCGTTCTGAATCGGATATGTCGTGAGTAATACGAACTCTTATCTCGCTTAACCTGGACACATAGTCTCAGGATATGTCGGCATGCCCATTGACATGCATTGCCACATTTTGTTTGCAATTTCCTTTGCAGATATTCCATTTCCCGTATTTAAAACGAGGACAACACATTTTAATGGTTCATGTCACATGCTTTACTCTTTAGTCTGGAAACGCCCGTTTAACCAGATGAATCTACATGTTAACCATGCTCTTACTAATTCTGTTTGCGGCTTATGACCTCCCCTTTTAGTTCCATGGCTAACTGGCTGATGAGGCCTACAATGTGCTTCCCTGTCGGTGTTTGCTTCGTTCAGCAAAAATTTATTCATTTGAACCAATTGTGAAAAACTCGGTGGCCTTGTTGGGACTTGAATCCATGACAGCAAGGTGAAGGCCTTGGTAGAGTTAACTCTCTAACTACCTAGGCTACGAGGTCCACCCCGAGATGTAAGTTAAATCACGCTTGGGTCAAGTTACCCACCGAGCTATTCACAATTGTGTGAAAATCGGTTGTTAAATTGGCCAAAATCTCCTTTTTGGATAAGCTTTATACGAGATCGAGTCCTTTCTACACAACCTTACAAATAGGGTGTATGAGAATGTCGTCGTCAAACTCATCCTAGAGGTTATAATTCACTGAGTTATTGTCGCTTATTACTAGGAACTTGACATAAAGCTAAATATTTTGTAAAAGTGACTTCGGATATTGACGAGGTATCTACGTTGGAAGTATAGATCCATATGAACAACACAAGTCCAGTTAACCAGTAGCCAAATTTGTATTTCATCTTAAAGTGGTCCTCTTTGGACTAAGGTGAGAGTGCTGAGTCTTTCTAGACATATCGAATGTTCCGAAGAGAGCGAACAGGGTATTCTCTTGGTTTCCGACTATTTGAAATACCACAGTGCGACTAACGAAGTTGCGGAGGAAACAAGGAAATTTTGCTTGGTATGAATTTAGAAAGTTAAGTAAACGAGAAAGAGCTTCTTACATTTTATTGCAGCAGTCTATGCGCATTATTTCATAGGGGACAGATTCCAAAATATATGGCCAAGTAACGAGCATAATAATAATTTATTGCTAAAGCACTTCTTGGTCACCGTCAATTCCCTTAGAACACAGGAAAAAACCTAAAAAAAACCTCTTTATTTCTGCTGCCACTTTAGCTTTGTTTTGCTTTTCAGCTTGGTTAACAGGTTGCGAAAGAAGGAGTTTGTTAAAGTAAAAAAACATGTTTTCGAAGGCACAGTTATACCAAAATATGAAAATAAATAACTTTACAACATTAAAATTAATGTTTCATGTTAAGAATAGTCTGTCGAGTGCTCATTCGACAGGGGTAGAGTCAATCGCGGGTTATTCGATTGTCCATTACATCCAATCAGATGCGAATGCTTCCAAGCACATCGTTCTTGTGTGTGGTGTCACGGACCACAGTTACAACTGAATTGTTTGAATGGAATGGGAACATTCTTCGCGCGGATTTTGGATGGAACTGGGGTAATCGATGGGTTTTGAAGATGGCTGGTGTTCCTTCTCTCCCTACCATTGACATATCCCCTTGTTTCCACTATCGGACCGTCTCACAAGCCCCTGATCGTCAGCATCTCCACGACCCTCACCTGCATTTGCCAACAGCGCTGCATTCCCCACCGGTATCTAACTGATCATTTGTGACCACCTCCCACTCAAAACGGATCGATTGTACAGGTCTCCAGTATTCGTTTGTATCGTTTTACTTCTCTTTTATTTTATGCCATTTGTTTTTGTTAACATAAATCCATTGCGTTATAAACTTATTCTCTCCGTCTATCTATACATGTGGGCCTGATGAAGTGATTAACGATTCTGCCGACGTTATATGGCTAAAGCTCATCCTAGTGATATACTCCACAGTGTTTGCTATCCTTGACATTCTCGGACGCTTCAGTGGTTTGGCAATTAGTTAGACTTAGTTTTACTGATAGCTAAAAAGATAGAAACGGGTTATGGACACGAACTGTTCAACTACAAGATAATTCCAATGCTACCAACCGGTCAGTATATTGTGTTTGATAAAATGACTTTGTTTATTGACTTATCTCGATCAGATAATAATTTATGAACGATTTATCTCGTACAAGCTTATTAAGGATATATAACCCTCAAAATGTTAGTAATTTTGCTGAAGTAATCGCTACTAATAATAGGTTTATTGATTTGGCACTGCTTGGCGCCGTCAAATCCTTAGAACACAGGAAAAAACCTAAAACAAACTCCTCTTTTCATTAAACACTTAAGCTTTGGTTTGTTTGTTTGCTTAAATAGCAGTGTTGAAATGACGAGTTTGTTTTAAGTACAAAAAACCTGTTTTCCAAGGTTTAGAAATAGCAAAAATGATGTTAAAACAGCTATACAGAATGAAGATGAATGTATCAGGGAAATAATGTTTAGAGTCAAGACTAGTCTGTTATTGACGTTCGAGGGTATTCATTCATTTTGACAGAGGTAGAAACGTCTGCGATCGATTCGAAGGGATAGGTACTTCCAATCAGATGCGAGCGCAGTCGATTCCGGTGTGGGGTCTGCCGAATAATTAGACTTAGTTGACTGATTGCTAAAAAGGTGAAAATAGATTAGGAGCACGAAGAGTTCAACGGTAAGAAACTTTCAATGCAGTCATACAGTCTTCATATTTGTATTATATATCATAGTGTTGATTATGTTTGATCTAGCTGTATGAAACCGCTAGTACCATTCGTTTCATAAAGCTATATCAAAACCTAGACGTGCGGCTCATTGCACATTCGAATGACATAGAGCATAAATGATGTTAAAAATGGAAAAAAAACATACTACTAACAGACAGAGATAAAGATAATAAGTTTTGCAAGATAGTTTTAAAGCAAATTGTTTACTAATCATAAAATTATACATAAAAATAAAGACGCTATCCAAAAACATTTTAAATGTAAAGTTATCATAATTTTTTAAAATAGTTTTAAAGATAGAAAAAAAAGCTGCTTTTAGATAATGGATATATAAATCATTAAATTGAGAGCCCTTGTGCCTAGCCAGAAGATAAGTATTTATGAGTCTTGTAGGTCACTAACCACCACTTATAGCTTGCCCATAACCAGAGGGTGTAACACATAACCAGATGATAAGATTCTTAATCTCTGTGTGCATTGCAGGTCGTCGTAGGTGGTTTATAAAAGGACATGAAATAACTAATCGTGGGAGATTCTGGCCTGAGTATCCGGATTCTAGTGAATGGCTATCATCGCACGCAAAGTACGTTTGAATTTTCAGCTTGACTTCTAGGTGCAGATAATACAGCTCATCGGGAGAACTCAGGATTGAAGCAGCTATCGCCAACAGTAACTGCCGCGTCAGAGCCCTTTCGGCCCGAATTCTATGTTGAAGAACTGAGTTGAAAAATGCCCTATCTTATTCAAAAATAGATGTGTGCTATTATTTAACATATATTGTTTGATTTTTTTATTTTTAAATTCTCGTATGGTTCGACTATTTCTAATAGAATTTGGCAGGGCATTCCATATTGTCGCGTATCTTATGGAATAGAAGTTGGATCGTTGGGCCTTTTTGAATTTCGGAATTTTTTTATAATATTTTTCTGAATTTCTAGTGTCTCGGGGACCGTTTTGATTTGTTAGTAAATTCATTCTGAGAATATCTTGGTCTTGTGTGATTTTGAATAGAAAAGTGAGACCATTTTTGAGTCTTCTGATCCAGACGGGTTGAAGACCATATCTATCGTATAGTTCCATGTATGAGCCTTGAGAGGCATCACATTTTGATAAGGATCTGGTAAAGCATCTTTGAATGGCTTCTAGTTTCTTTCGGCCATCTGATGGCATAATGCCAAAAAAAATTGAGCAGTAATCCAAGAGAGGTAAAACGTACATTTTATATAGTCTTGTCTTTAGGGCAGGTGAGGAGAAATTTTAACCCCTAAAAGGGTAGAGTATAATAGGTTTACAGCTTCCATCGCGGATGTAATTATGAGATATGAACTCCAGTCTAGTGACCTTATAAAGTTGTTCATATAGTCAATGCCGAGTTTTTTGGATTTATGTAAATGTAATTAGAATCTGATGTTTCTTTTATGTTTATAGGGAGCATTGTTATTATTGCCTTATGATCATTTTCAAAGGTTATGCTGCCGTTATGCGTATGTGGGGCCAGATATCATTTGTGAGAATAATGTATAGTGTGTTGTTCCCTCGGGTCAGTTTATTGATTATTTGTGCCCAGTTATGGAACACAATTGATGATAGCAGTTCATCATGTATGGTGGGAGCTGATAGTTTAGCCAAGTTTATTTCAGGATGGTTTAGATCGCCTGCAATTATTTTATATTCAATTTGAATATCTGATATGGTGTCTATTAGATTGGTTAGGCCAGTGTCATCATTACTACATTCTGGAGGAGTGTAGAGACATCCGATAAGTATATTTTTGTGCGACAGGGATTTTACTGTGGCAAAGCATGCTTCGCCAGGGAAAGTTTCGTGTGAAACATCGAAACCAATTTGTTCAATGGTAGTTTTGATGTAAATCATACAGCCACCGCCTCGTTTATTAATGCGGTCTTGTCGATAGAAATTGTAGTTTGGGACAGATAGCAAAGCGTTCGATGTTAGCTTGAAGAAGCTATATCAAGGTCAAGGGCGCGCGGACTGATTTTTCAGGATAAGTGAACGGATTATTTTTACCGTATTTATTGCCCCTAGCAGTGAACTGTCGATTAATTGTTAGTTTAAAAAAAGCTCTTATTACTGCTACATATTATTTGTGGCGGCCATATAATCACTTGGACTAATTAGTTACACTTTGCATAAGTGTGGTTAAAATTGTGCTCAGTTTGTCGTTTTCTATTAACTGTTTGAAATCAGCTGCCATTTTAGCCTAATTAAGTATACTTTTGTAAATTATTAACCCACTTTTTTCTTTTAAGTAAATCAAAATTCCGTCTACTAGCTTACGATGTCCCGCAAGCGACTCGCAAAAAGACGAAAGGTTGCAGCTTCCCCTCCATCCTTGAGAAATAGAGTAATGGGAGGGGACCTATCTAGCGTATGCGAGACTTCGCAGCCCTCTGTAGATATTGTCAACTCTAAAATCCCTTTGGTAAATCTGGAACCTCTTGATCCTCTGATTGCTCAAGCCTACACCTCGTCCTGCGTTAATCGATCGTCATCTGACGAACTGGTAGATTTTTTGCTTAAAGGAACTACAACCAATGCCTCTGACACAGTTATCCAACAGGCTTTTAAATTAATTGGGATAATTAGCTCCGAAATCGAAGAACGGATAAAACGCAAGCATAATTTTATACTGCGTAATATTCCCAGTTACATATCTGCTTTCGACGGCGCGCGTTTGTTTCTGGAAAGCAGTAGCTTGGGATTCCAAGTCACGTATGCTAAACGACTCCACTCGCTCAGTCGTAATGCCCCCATACTAGGCACGCTCTTTTCCTTGATAGAAGTTGACTTCGTACTCTCTAGGAAGGAGATTAGGAGAGAATTTTGTCGAAAATGGCATTCCTCGGTTTCCCCTGACCTCACCCAAATGCAGAGAAAACTGAAAAATGTTAAATTGTCGACAAGCAACAGAGAAATGACTACCGCTGTAGCCATGTTGAACAAATTGCCTCCAATCTCATCTACGGATTCGCCATCTGAAGCTCCAGCTAACTCTGCACGGAAAACAACCTTGATTAATCTTTTGGGATCTCAAGAAAACAGTACTTCTTTTTTCGTTCTCAAGACGGCAGTACTCCGCCTATTACCATACCAAGTTTACCAGTTACTCCTGGTAAACCAACGCAGATTTCTAGTCCAAGACAAGTCCCGCTTAAGTCTCAACAACTCGAAAACCGCACAAAATTTAGTCTCTCCACGAAAACTACTCCGTTACGATCGTTTATTTCTCCCAAAAACATCCCCACCCCAACAACATCGAATTTCCAGCTATCACCCAGGTCTCATACTGAGGCC
This sequence comes from Schistocephalus solidus, assembly GCA_017591395.1. Classification (NCBI taxonomy): domain Eukaryota; kingdom Metazoa; phylum Platyhelminthes; class Cestoda; order Diphyllobothriidea; family Diphyllobothriidae; genus Schistocephalus; species Schistocephalus solidus. Next base: position 11,557 of record WEDG01001000.1, read on the forward strand.
GATAAACGAAACATACAAGCATTATCGCCCAAAAATAGTGCTTCTGTGCCACTCACAGCCGTGCATCCCCACCCCGTAGCAAATTTTCGCTACGGTCGTTTTCCCAGTTGTCTCTCAATACGAAGGGTCCTGCTGGATTACTAGACTCACCTGAACTTCTGTGTCACCTTAATAGTAATAATTTGCAGAATCCTGTTCAGGGATTTCCCGGTCATGCCCCAATAGCCGGCAGTTGTGCTCAGTTCCCCTTTCTGTCATTTCCACCTCCATATTTTACTCCAATTCACCCACATCAGGAGCGTATGATCCCACCTTTTTTCCAGTACAGGGCGGGAGCACCCGGCCCCAACGTTCAGTGGCCCGTGAACCACTGGATGAATTAGCCGCTCTCCCTAAAAAACAACCACCTTGCCCACCTAAACTGTTCTTTCTAAATGCTAGATACTTGCTCAATAAAATGCCCCTGCTTCAGACTCTAGTCTTTGTCCACTGTCCAGATATCGTTATAGTAACTGAAACATGGGCAACACCTTCCGTAGCCGACCCCGAACTCTCTCTTATAGGTTATAATTGTACTCGAAATGATTGCCGTAATAGTCGTGGTGGAGGAAGCTGTATCTATATTAAACAAGTGCTGCAATTTATGACCTTAGATCATCCACAATTTACTGCGGTTGACGAGAGCTGCTGGCTTCAAATTACCTTAAAAATAGGAACCATTTACTCATTGGTTGTGTCTATTGCCCGCCCAATACCAGTGAGGATTTCGATCTCCGTCTCTCACAAGCATTCCATGCCGCAGTTGACTTAAATTTAAGTATTGCTTAATTGCAGGTGATTTCAACCTTCCTGACATTCGCTGGTTTCCGGTCCCCTCCGGCCCCAGAAAGTTCGAGGACTTTCTCGAGGCCGTAGATATTGGCATGTGGACCCAGGTTGTTGACTTCCCTACCCGAGGATCAAGCAAACTTGATCTTATCTTCTGCAGAGGTTGCCTGCCTTTGACAGTGTCATCATTAGGCCCACTTGGAAGCTCAGACCATGATATCGTTGTTTCTACACTATAACTCGAAACCGATGAAACGCTTCCAAGAAATATAGCTTTTTCTTTGATTTTCGATTAGCGCTTTCGACAGAATTATTGATACATCTTAACTCCCACGACTGGACTAATTTCTTTATGTGTCAGGATGTGAACACCTGTACCGGTATGCTTTACCGAAGTTTGAGATCCACTTATTTCTCGTTTTGTTCCCCGTAAGAAATTAATTAATTTCGCGGATGAGGTTTATCTCCCTTTAACTTTTCGCCGTAGGTTGCGTAAACTCTCTCGTCGATTCCATTTGCAAAACGACATTTCAGTTCTGCCCTTTGATTCACCGTATTTTTGAGCAGGCCAAGAGGCTAACCGAAGAAAAACAGCTAGCTGAAGAGGTCAAATATGTCGAAAACCGTTCGTTAAATGTAGTGAAAAGTTTTTCACGCGCAATTAGAACCCATAGTAAAACATGGCACCCCGTACTACTGGATTCCATTGGCAATCCTGTAGTTGATGACAAATGGATGGCTGATAGTTTTAACGTTTTCTTGTCCAGAACATTTATTGAAAATTCGACCGCTCCCCCTCCGCCCATCCAGGTTTGGACCGGTGCCGTCCTCGAGACCATTACTTTTACCCTCTGGGACGTAACCGTAGCCATTCGACGTTTTCGTCAATCTTATAGTCCTGGACCAGATGGCGTACCGATCAGTATTATAAAGGCGGATGCTAATGATATTTTCCCGTCACTTCTAGGTAAGATATTTAATCTAGCTCTTGAAAGTGAAACCTTTCCCAGTGTATGGAAGGAATCGCATATTCTACCTATCCCCAAACGCGGCCAATCTACGTCATTTGACGATTTTAGGCCAATCAACACACTGTCCGCAGCTTCGAAAATCCTGGAGACCTTGATCAAAGATAAGATGATGTATCATTTAACTGAGAATAACATATTGAGTGCAGCCCAGCATGGGTTCCTCAAAAATAGGTCTTGTGACACATGTCAGCTCTCTTTCTTTGATCATGTTCTACAATCTAGGGATAATTGCTTGGCACTTTACATAGTCTATTTCGATTTCACCAAGGCCTTCGATCGTGTTGACCATGCCCTTCTTCTCCTGAAACTCTCCTCTTTCGGTATATGTGGTAAACTTCTGAGCTTGATATCTTCTTACCTGAGCTCTCGTACAAAACATGTTAAGATCTCCAATGCTATCTCAAACTCGGCACGTGTGAGGAGTGGAGTTATTCAGGGTAGTGTGCTAGGCCCGCTTTTATTTGTCTTTTTGTCAATGATGTGCCAGGTTTATTTCGAAATGGTAGGCCCTTTATGTATGCCGACGATTTAAAAGTTGCCTATCGATACAAGCCGGCAGATCGAGACACCGTGCTTGATCTATTAAAAAATGATCTCGAGGCCTTTGCCCAGTGGTGCTGCACATGGCGCCTTTCCCTTTCTTGGCACAAATGTTCCGTTATGGTTGTCGGTGACAACCATCAGCCTCATCTAAGCATAGATGGCCACGATATAAATGTACCTGGCGTTGTTAAGGACCTGGGCATATCATATTCCAACGGTCTCAATCTTTCAGAGCATTGCGCCCTGATTGTCTCCAAAGCACGCAGAACTGCCGGGTTTATCCTCCGAAATTTTTAAAACTATTGATATTAGACTCCGCCTTTATAAAATGTACGTTAGACCTGGCCTGGAATACTGCTCGTTTCTATTTAGCCTTCTGCGCGCTAGCGAACGGAAGAAAATAGAATCGGTCCAACACTTCTTCACGAAAAGAATTTTATCGTTGGAGCACCGTAATCTGTCGTATCAAGAACGCTGTGGGCTTGTTAACATTGATCCCTTATGGTTTCGCCGAGTGCAGAAGGGACTATTTTTTGCTGTTTAAGCTTTTGAATAATCGTACATTTAATCCCCTTATCACTGTGAGGCAGCTTGACCATCCTCGGCGCAGCAGTCATCGCAATGTCTTTTTATTTCTTCCATTAGCTCGCACAGTTAAGTATCGACGGTTCTTTTTCGGTAAACGCCATGGCCATGTGGAATAAACTTCCCCATAATATAAAAGTCCAGCGGAGTTATTCTTTGTTTAAGATTAACATTACTAGTTGTTTGCATTCAGAACAGTTTCCAAGAATTCTGGGCGCCGACACGGTAGAATCTGTTTTCCTGTTCGACGGAGTGCGCGGCATCTGAACTCGATCCCAGGTGTTACCTTGAGGGATACGGCACCGTCTCTGCAGCCTGCACCCGTTGACTTCTTCGGCAGACAGTGAGCGACCGTACACGGATGCTTTCTTGCCTGAGGCAGAATCCCGGTTCCTAGCAAAGACAGAGAGACTGCATACAGACTGCAATTGTGTTAGCCCTTCCCTGATCTGAATTGCTATCATCCTTACAGGTGGCAGTTTTTTCTCCTGAATAACATGAAAATAGGAAAAACACTTATAATGATATATATTCAGGAGTTTTTTTCACTGCCAGCCTCTACCCACTGAATATTTCATCTGACAATGCCTGTAAACCGGTATTAAATACAACTATTATTACTATTATTTACCCACGTTTCCGTTAAACAAACTATTTCGGGATTATAGGCTTCAACGAATGTCCTTAGTTGTGGTATTTTATGTACTATCGATCTCGCATTAATAAGGGCGATACTTAGGATGTCGGATAGGGAAGAGGCCAGCTTTTGTGAAAAAAACTGATTTGTAAAACTGTTTTGACTGTGCGATGGGCTAATAGAAGGGAAGTGTGTAACTGTTGGAAGGTATGGTGATGTGTATGGTGAGAAATGAGTGAATGGATAAGAGTGTATTCGTTGTGTGAGTGGTGGGATTTGAGTGCATGGGTTAAAGTGAATGGGTTGTGTGTAGGTGTTAGAGAGCATGGGTTGGTTGAAGAGGTTATGCCCCATATGGGGGGAGGATCAACTGGGCGGTTATTGTAAATACCTGGGGTTATTGTTGGGAAGTTTTTCCGACCTGGGTAACTGGTTTGGTTGCCATTAGTTGCTACTATGTTTGAAAGGTTCAGTTCAGTTCAGTTCAGTTCAGTGTATTTGAGAAAAAAATAGGCTTACGCCTTTGAAATCCCTATTTGATACAGAAAGTCGGAAGAATAATAAGCAATGTAAAAAAAGTTACAGTCAAGTGAATGCAGGCAGATTTACGTTGTACACGGATATTGTTAAGGTAAAGTATTCACATAATCTTCCTGGTGCAGCAACATATGTATGTCAAGCCGATGTTTAAATATATCCACAGACTGGGACATTACAATCGCCTCAGGTAGGTTATTCCACGGTTTCAAGACACGGTTGGTGAAAAAAATACTTCCTCACATCCAATCTTACTTGGGGCACACTTAGTTTGAATGGATGACCTCGGAGATTATCCGTAGTAGCAAGTTGGAAAACGTCATCACATAGGAGGGCGCAATCCATGCCACGCACGATACGGAAGGTTTGTATCAAGTCTCCGCGCAACTGCCTATAACTCAGAGGATAAAGCCGTAGGTTATTTAGGCGAATCTCATATGGCAGTTCACCTTGACCTCTTACTAATTTTGTGGCTCGTCGCTGTACCCTTTCGAGCATTGTGTAGTCCTGTTGAGTCCATGGTCGCCAGGCTTGGATCGCATATTCAAGATGGGGCCAACAAACGTACCAAAGACTTTAGAAAAGCAGTCTTCATAGAAAACTTTAAATGCCCGCTTGATAGAGTACAGCATTGAATTGGCGGATTTAGCCGCCTTGCAGCATTGCGTAGAAGGCTTCAGGTTGTCTGTCATCCAAACGCCGAGATCCTTCTGTGTGTGTGTTTCTCGGAGTGGCATACCGTTCAAAAAGTAGGGTCGCATATCAGTGACCTGATTCCGACCTCCCAGACGTAGCAGGGCGCATTTGTTTGAGTTGAAGGACAAGAGCGATTTGCGGGACCACTCGTCCAATCGATAGAGATTTTCTTGGAAATCGTCTTCATCGGCAGCATTGTTGATAACTTTCCAAATTTTTATATCGTCCGGAAACAAAGCAGAGTCACAGTCCAATTCCTGTACACAATCATTAATAAACAAGAGAAATAGGATTGGTCCGAGAACTGAACCTTGCGGGAACTCCATTCTCGATGACTGTGCGCTTTGATCACGATCCACCTACGCAGACCACTTGGGAACGACCGACGAGAAAATTCTTGATCCACGTAAGAAGTTTGCCTCCAATACCAAACATTATTAACTTATAAAGGAGACGCTGGTGCGGAACACTATCGAATGCCTTCTGGGAATCAATGTAGGCCACATGCACAGCGTATTTTGCATCGAGTGCTTTTGTCCAGCTTTGCATAGTATAAAGTAAGTTCGTAACACACTATCTTCCCCTACGAAAGCCGTATTGTGCAGTTGATAAGAGGTTATGGGTTTCTAAATAAATCATCAATTCCTTTTTGACAAGCTTTTCCATAAACTTGCAACAGATTGAGACCAGGCTGACAGGCCTGTAGTTTGTAGCAAATGTACGACTACCGCTTTTGTGAAGCGGTGTAATGTTTGGCTGTTTTCCAGTCGGTAGGAAGCATTCCCGTGTCAAACGATTTCTGGCACAGAAAGGATAGCGGTTTGGCCAGCTCTCGAGCAAGTTCGAGGAGTAACTTTGCTGGAATCTCGTCGGGGCCAGGGGATTTGCATGCGTTCAGACTTTTTAATTTTTCAAAGACCGCCTCTTCTCGAAAGAGCATATCCTGAATAATTGGTGCTCCCATAGTCTCGCAACTAGATGGAATAAAAACTGCTTCTCGGGTGAAAACTGACTGAAAGAACTGTGAAAAGTGTTCAGCTTTGTTTTGAATTTCTGTAATCTCGAAACCATCATCGTTTCTCATTACAAGAATTGGGTTCCTGTTTCGTGTGCTTTTTTTACATAGCTGTAGAGCAATTTGGGATTGTGAACTGCTCGCTGGAGCAAATCCCTCTCGTTATCCCGTCGGCTGTTCAAGATTAAGCTTTAAACCTTGTTCTTTTGCGTTTTGTATGTTTGCAAGGCTAAATTTTCATTGGATCGGCAAAATTTCTTCCAAAGCCTTCCTTTTCTGTTAATCTCTCGTTTCAGTTCCCTTGTTAGCCACTGTGGTCTGTTACATATCCTAAGTTTTGATGGCGGACAGTGGCATTTTATTAGGTTCAACAACCACTCCTTAAATAAATTCCAGTCCTCAGAGACATTCCCGGAGAAGAAAAGATCCCAGTCCATTCGTGATGCCTCAGCTCTCATCTTGCAAATTCTCCCCGCCATAGATTGGGCCTGGTTTCATTCATTGCAGGTGGCACCGAATATAAACCATACTCCCATGAAAGTACTGCATGATCACTTCGACCAAGTGGAGGTAGGTAGTGAACCTCGTTTATACTGTCAGGATCTTTAGTGAAGACGAGATCTAAACAACTAGCCTGTTGTCCTCCACGCGATCTTGTTGGAAAAAATACATGTTGTGTGAGAAGAGCTTCAAGTGTTGACTTAAGCAGACGGTGATCGAAGGACAACTTTGAGCACTGCGCCAGCAGATCGTTCCATCGAATGCTGGGTGCATGAAAGTCCCCCATTAGAACAACATCAGGTCGACTACCAATCTCCTTTATGTTCTCCAACAAACAAGTATCAGCGTCAGTGTCTGTCCCCGGTGGTCTGTAGAGAGTCATGACTTCAAGGGACTGCGATCCCCGCGTCTTTATTTTCAGCCAAATAGCCTCAATACCATTGGTAATCTTCTCTGTCATTTCACACACTGTGAAATTGCTTTTAACATACATCGCAACTCCTCCACCATGGCGGTGAGTGCGGTCTCTCCTGAACAACTGGTATCCGGATAAGGCTACTTCGCAATCTCTGATGTTCTGTGACAGCCATGTTTCTGTGATTGCTATAATATCGGGAGACGGAATAGCTACCTGAATTCTCAGTTCGTCGAGCTTCGAAAGCAGTTTTTGGGCGTTGGTATACAGAAATTTGCAGACGAAGGATAGCAGAGAGATCTAGTTTATCAATAGTAACTTTGCGTCTGTCATATTTCTGGCATATAAACTCTTCCAGGAACCTCTCGTGGAATGTGAACTGCGAAATCTGAGAGAAGCGAAGTCATCTGGTCCGGACGATATACCGGCCAAGTTCTTGAAAGAACTGGCCAGCGAACTGTCAAAACCACTAGCGATATATTTAATTCGTCATTTGAATCAGGGAAACTGCCATCCGAATGGAAGGCAGCAAATATATACCCCATATACAAGAGTGGTGCTCGATCTAATGTAAACAATTATCGGCCTGTCAGCCTAACCTCCATTTGCTGTAAAATAATGGAATCAATAATCAAGAAGGCAACCATGAAGTTCCTTGAAGAAAAAAAATTACTCTCAGATCTCCAGCATGGCTTCAGACAGAATCGCTCCTGTGTTTCTAGTTTATTACTCTCCACAGAGCAGTGGACTCGAGCACTGGATGAAAATGGTAGGGTTGACGTCATAAACACTGATTTCAAGAAGGCGTTTGACAGTGTCCCACGAAAACGTCTCATCTACAAATTATCTGAAATTGGCATAAGAGGAATGCTGCTGACATGGATCGCAGACTTTCTTACAGATAGATTGCAAACTGTGTGCGTCGATACCTCGAAGTCAACACCTACTCCGGTTCTAAATGGGGTCCCCCAAGGCTCGGTATTAGGGCCATTACTCTTCTTAGTGTACATCAACGACTGTGTCGACGACCTGGATTGCAGCGCCATCATGTTTGCAGATGATATTTAATTGTGGAGGGTCATCAGATCTGATTTCAATAGACACGCACTTCAAGAGGATCTCAACCGTCTTAGCAGCTGGTCTGCTCGTTGGCTCTTAAATTTTAACGTTGGGAAGTGTGTGGTCCTAAGACTGCGTACCAGAAGGACCAGTGAGGAGGATGATTCCTACCAATACATTCTCAATGGGCAGCCCCTTTCAATTGTTGAGGAACAGAAGGACCTCGGTGTTCTAATAAACTCCTCACTTAAACCATCTTCACAGTGTTTAAAGGCAGTTAAACGCACTACACAGGTCTTATTTGCGCTCAAACGTGGATTTTTGCAGATTGATAAGGAACTCTTCCAAAAAAACCTACGGGGTAGATGTTCGATCTCACTTGGAATATGCCGTCCAGGCCTTGCGTCCGTGGTTTAAGAAGGATTATCTACAGCTGGAACGAGGGCAGGCGAGGGCTACGAAGATGGTCAAGAATCTTAGCCATCTGCCTTACGAAGCCAGACTGGTTGAACTTGATTTGTTTCCTCTTAATTACAGGCAACTACGCGGTGACCTCATCCAAACATACCGGATTGTCAGAGGCCGCGAGTGTGCCCTAGAATTTGCTGGGACGGAACATCTGCTGGGTCATCCCTTTAAAATGCAGAGGAAGTTTGTCCACACGGAAATCCGTCGGAACACCTTTTCCCAGAGGGTCGTTGGAGCATGGAACGGACTCCCTGACGAGGTGGTCCTTTTAGAAACTGTTGACACATTTAAATTCAAATTAGATACTCATTTTCTGAAAAACTATTGTGAATATAATGAAGATTGTGTAAGCAGTGGCAGCTTGTGCCTGGCTCACACATATCGATGACCCTACATTTTAATTTGTCAGATTTATCACTGTAAACGTTTGTACTATTGACATTTTTGCATGTGAATAGGGAGCTCAAGGGCGAAAGCCTACTTCCCTCAATAAAGTCACTTAAAGTTACTTAACTCTACGACCGAACGGTGCCTAGAAAAAATTCATTCAGATTTAGACGCTCTTTCGGCTTGGAGCTCCACATGCCTAATGGAGTTCTCACCTACTTTGTGTCGCTACATGAGTTTTGGGCCTTTAAGGCTGCCGCAACCTCTTATCTTTTAAGGTTGCCCTATGATTGAATGTTCCTCCATCATGGACTTGGGCTTAAGCTACACCAATAACTTAGATCTTTCGCCTCATGCCGATAGAATTTCGGCCAAAGCTTCTCAGATTTGCGGCTTTATTTCTTATAACTTCTTCCTTCCTGAAATTAAATTATGACTCTATTGTATGTTTGTACTTCCCATTCTTGAATTTCGCTGTCCTTTGTTCGGTTAAATGATGGAATCTAGCCGTTCAAATTGAAAATGTGCAAAGACATTTCACAAAAAACTCCTATTTCCGACTCTTTCAACTACTTCCTACTCAACAAGATGCCAGCTAATGAAGCTAATATTTCTTTGGGTCAGGAGACTTAAAGCAGGCTTTTGTCTCCTTTTCCGATTAAATAATAGTTCAACTCTCCCCAAGCTTTCTGTCATTACTCCCGTTATTCTTCCTTATAAACTAATAAATTCTGCACTAATTATACCTCCCACTGCATCCTCAACGTGTAAACGCTCTCTCGTATTTGCTTCTAGGTATAGTTTTCTTTGGAATAACTTGCCAATTGAAATTAGGTCGTTAACTAGTCTACCTGCATTCAAGCGAAGACTGCACATTTATCTTAACAATGATTCTATTAACCTTTTATTTTCCTCATCATTTCCCAGTAGCTTTCCCCATGACTCGGAGAAAGGACCATCGGGAATTTAAGTGACCCTCTTGAAACTATATTTTCACTACCTCGAGTCGCCCATGAACTATGATGTCTCCTTATATCACCATTCATCCAAACGATAACGTCATTCGGACGTACACATTCGGTGGTCAACAGTCTAAAATGCTACCGTTTCTTTGGATACTAACCATCACCAGAATTCAATTCTGGATCCTAAGATGCTGAGGACTTAAGTTCCATGACGCATTTTCGTGAGATTTTGTTTCATGTGCCTAAGTGATCAAGAACGAATCACCTCGACGTTTCATTATCTCATTCTGAAATGCTACTGCAGTATTACATTTCTCTACCACCTGACCATTTTTTCCTAAGCAGTTTTTTTTCTCCTGCCTTCTATTCAAAAATGAAGGCCTATTGCACTCTACCTAAATTTTTATGATAGGAGTTTTTTTTCACTGCCTATTTTTCTAGTTCACCATTAATTTTAAAACATCGCTAAATGTTGACATAGCAGGACAAGTTATGTATTTGTACATTTTATCTGCAGACATTGTCAAAACTTTATTTCGTTACTAATGTTTGCTTAGACAGTGCCTTGCCGGTGCTTACCAACTATAGATTCTAAATTCTAAAAAATAAATACATTCTTAACAAGAAGGGAATTTTGGCCGATTTAACTAATATATTTTGACACAATTATGAATATCTCGGTGGGTATCATGACCCAAGCGTGATTAAACTTACAGCTCGGGGTGGGCCTCGGAGCCTACGTAGTTAGAGCGTTAGCTCTATTCCTTTGCTCAAATTCCCACCAAGGCCGCCAAGGTTTTCATAATTGGTTCAAATGAAAAATCGTTTTGCTGAGCGAAGCAAACACTGACAGGGAAGGCCATCGTGGACGTCATCAGCCAGTTAGCGATGGAACTATAAGGGGAGTTTATAAACCTTAAACAAAATTGTTAAGAGGAGGGTGAACATGCAGATTCATCCGTTTAAGCAGGCGTTTTCAGACGAAAGAGTAAAGAATGTGACATGAACGATTAAAATGTATGGTCCTTGTTTAAAATACGGGAAATGGAATACCTGCGAAGAAAATTGCAAACAAAATGTTGCAATGCAGGTCAATGGACATGCCGACATATCCTGGGACTTTGCGTCAAGGTTCAATGAGATAAGTGCTCACATTACTCACAGATCACTCACAAAGGCAGAACGAAACTTCAGTCAAATCTAGAAAGAGACAATGGTGATTATCTTTCAGTACAGAAATTTCCTTCGTTCATTTACGGTAGACATTTTGTCCTCCAAACAGATAGTCAGCCAAAAAATGCCCCACTAGCTTTCCAGAAATACAGTCTTTCTTTCATTTGGTTTCCTCCGAATTTGCCGATATATAAAAACGTAGACTAAATATCTTTATCCGCAATTTCCCACAAGCTATAAACCCGGCGCTAACCATCCAGCAAACTATACACTCATGTGGCCTTCATATCCAAAAAGCTTTCATCAAAAGACTTAACTCCAAAAGTAACAATAGACCAATACAAAATAATCCTGCATTAAAAAAGTTTCCAAACCCTTAAATCCTTCCTATGTTCAGAGTTAACACCAATGCAGCGAAGACGACTCCGGAATAAAACTATAGAACCGAAAGGAAATAATGAATACAGTATTCCTTTAGTCGAGCATACAATATATTATTCTACCTCCGACACCCACGACAATCGACGCAGAACTGCAAAAGCAGTTAGAAAGGGAGGTCATCAACAGCCGAAACCGAAAATCCAGTACACTAACAGCACCTTAGAACAGAATGAAAACAGCGACGCTGGACCGAGTCAAGATAACCTGCTATATACACGATAGTTCGACCGTCGTAGTCCGACGATATCTACCGTATGCTCCATGGAAGGGTGGTGCAGGGACGGTTACTTGCGCGTGAATAAGTTTTAAGTGATAGTAGCCTTGCACTGCAGCTACCAGACTCTCTTCTCCTCCTCCCATACCTGAGCCCAGTGTCAAGACAGAGTCAAGAAGACTGGAGGCGGGAGAGGACGTCGGTGGCTGGCGCGGCCGCGTCCCCTAAGTCCTAGCCACCCCTTGGCGTGCCACCACACCTCCCATGTTCGGCATTTGTTAGCGGAATGCAACCCGAATGACGCATGCCGTGCCCCGATGTGGCCCCCGTGTTGGTCCAACGCATCTACCACATGGCCCGTTTAGGGGGGGGGGCACACCTGCTATATATTAGTAAAATGACTACAGTGACACCAATAATGACGTCACTGCCATTTTATTCCCAATCGAACGGTCCAGCAAAACATTTTGTTGACACTTTCAAGATACTTATGTGAAAGATGTGGAACGCGGGGTTAAAATGGACTAACTTAAAACGTTCCTTCTGACCTACAGCACAACCTAATTAAGTTCTCTAAGGTCAAATGCCAGTTGAGAGTTTTTTGGGCAGACAAGCTGATGTACGACTTTTGTACCAAAAACGTGAGGTTCGAGTTTTCCAAACCGCCAAAAGACTATTTTCGGAAGGGAGAAGAGTAGTTTGCCCAAAATAACAAAACTTGCGAGAAACCGTGGGTAGAGGGCACTGTCAGAAAATCAAGAGGCGTTGTCTTCAAGGTGAAAACGGCAACGGGAGAATTAAATGACATGCAAACCAGCTGAGATGCAGGTTAACCAAGGATGGCCAGATAGCCCTCTATTTGCTTTGTGACACTTTTGATATCCATTCCCCATCGTAGACGCGAAGCCAACATTATCTCCCGTCCGCAAGATCCATAGAAAAAACACAATTCCCAAAATACAAATCATGGAACCGAAGAAAAAGCGATATGAAGTCTGCGTTTCAAAAGCGGGAGCTGTTACGGAGATGGGAACCACAGTCAAATTGCGGCTCTAGACGGAAAGTGCACGTGATGACGCACGCCAAAACAGACCAAGCTGGCTGCGAAAGACGCGCAGGAAATCAGGCAACCAATCAGCGTTCGCCGCTGTACTGAGCACGCGTGAAGCCATGACGCACGCGTGCGGCCGAAACTTTCGAGAAGTTTCCGCGAGGGGATTCTAGCGTGAGATGTGACCAATAAACGTAAACCACGTTGCAGGCCATGCGGTTCCTGAACGCTCTATACAATTATTGCGCCATTGGGTGGAATGTTCGAGAAAACCCAGATTTCAAAAATAAATGAGAGTTCAAGAAATAGATATTTCGCTGTTTTCTGCCGGCCCAGAATTAAGTGGTTTTTCCAGGAACCCGATTTGCCTTCTTCTCTATCACACCCACCGGGATAAAACACCTGCGATTGACAATTTATATTTTACTTGACGCTTGAGTGTGATTTGCTAGCCACAGTGGTATTTTTCCGCAGCAAAGGCTTTTGTTGATGAAAAAGTGCTAAAATTAGCGCATGTGGATCAGTTAAATTACAAATTGACCGAAACGGCCAATGGTTGGCAGCATAGACAGATATCATTGAAATCGGTAATTTCGTATTCCTTAAAAAGGGGCAAGCTTACTGTACAAATGACCTCACGCTAATGATTCCAAAAAAAACGTACAGAAAAAGTTCCATATGTCAAAGGCAGATAGACAGAGTACTACACAGTTAAACAAATTCCCGTGCTAATGGAGAACAACAAATGGCGACTAAAATTCAAAAGCCCGCTGGTAGGTACGTCGGTAACCGCATTTCCTGATCGTGGTCAAATCAAGTGACAGAGGGGATTTTCAAGATGACGTCAAGGGAATAAATTCATGATGATGGAGGTCTACTTCTTCCTGTGGCAGCGATATTCTTACGCTGGGTTGATAAATTTTGTGGCAGCTTAAAATCTTATGTAAACTTTAGTCACTGTGACCTTTGGGCCCGAACTTCAATAGAAAAAGATATTGGACGTCTGCTGACAAAAATATGTATTCCGCACAAATTGAATGGAGAATTTTTGCGGCACCATAACGACCAAACGACAATTCGCTTCTGGTGTTGACAGAGCAGATGTCCAAGAATTAAGCAGACCAGGCTAGAAAGTACGTTGGCTCTCATTTTCTGTCAGAGTGATGAAACAATAAAATACACTCCTTGTAGATGTTGTGAAGTGGCCATCAGTGGAAAGCTCTAAAGGGAACCGTGACACTTTTATGTTCTAACATGAGCCGGAGCGATAAAGGGTTTAACTTAACACTTAACACTCGACCGTTCGACCCTCGTAGTCCGTCGAGGTCTACAGTGTACTCCACAAAATAGTCGTGCAGTGACTGTGATTTAAGTATGGATTATTTTTATTTATAGTGGATCTGCGCTGCATCTACTGCACCCTCGCTTACCTAACCCACCAATGCCGGCTGCCAAGACGAAGTCAAGAAGACCAGAGGAGTGATCGGACGCAAGTGGTTGGCGTGGCGTATGCCTGTACTAACGCGTACCACAAACACCCCCATGTTCGGCAATGGTAAAGTGAGTACAACCCGAATATCGTCTACCATCTCCTAATCTAGCCCCGATGTACATACAGCTCCTCTAAAACGCGGCGCGTTAAGGGGGCAAGCCCTTGGGGCTCACAACTCATTTAGCATATTCTGTGGTCCCCTTTGGACTATTGCGACACGCACAGTTTCGTCTTACATCACTCTCAATGTCTGTTTCCCCCAATAAATGGAACTGGAACTTCATTTAACACTTTTACTGCTCAGGTGCAAGAGGAATTCGAACTCTCTTTACCAAACTGGGAGCTAAACTTCGTCTTGCAGAAGCCAGAAATAACAGAAAACGTGCTAAAAAAGCAAAATTTTATCATCTGTTTTAGGTACCGATTCACTTCAGTAAGAGAAGGACTTGACCAGCGCTATATTTGATTTGAGTTCACTTTGAGCAGACATTGAAATATAGCCAACCACACCATTCAATAATTGTGCGGCTTGTTTGAAGTAGTTTGTTTGTTCTCGTTAGAGCAACTATTAGTCTTTGTTCTGCCCATTTCACCAAAGGAAGCAGATAATTCCCTTTACAGTAACTTTCTAAAACAAATATGACTTCTGATGTCCTCGATATACTTGAGCTAGAGGAACCAGGTGTAAGAAAAAGTCTCCTCGACACTCGTGCGCTTTTGAACAGGACCGATAAGGTAGGTAATTATGGCATCTGGTACCTACTTTTTAACAGAAAAAACCAACCTTAAAAAACCCCCCGTTAAAGAGACCAGATCATATTCCTCGCGAAGTTTGGGGCCTGCAGAATACGTTTAAAAAGTAGGTACTATTGTGCAACTTTATGTATATACTTAAAGTTTTGAATTCAAGTTTTCAGTTTATATAGGTATGTGTTCAACCTATTGATCTGAGGCACGAACACTTACACGTTTTCCCTATTTCGGAATGTGTTCAGTTGATGCAGATTTTGCTGAGTTTTGGGTTTTACATGGAGTATTTAAAATAGAACTCAATGCTTACAAACCTGGCTTTGATAAAGGAACTTCTGTCACGGAGCATTTTTAAATATAATAAAGCAAATACATTTTTAACTGCATTCTGAAATTCATGTTTGCATCCATTGCCGCGGGTAGCCGGGCCCAATAATTGTTCCAACTGGTAATCCTGTACTGCATGCTTCGAGTCTTTCGATTGTGTAGTTACAACCCAGCCGTTACAATACAGCCAGCATACGAGCGTTTGACGCGTGGCTTATCGTCAGTCCTCGCAATTATCTCCTAGCCCTTTAAGGGAGTCGTAGCACGATGATCGTAAATCATTATTAAATGAAACCACTTATAATCGCTAGTTTTAACGTAAGTTTGTGAAGGAAGGCGCTGTGGGTGATAAATTCGAACAAAAAGTCCTGAAAATGTATGAAAATACTATTTCAATTCATCATACAATGGCTGCGGAAAACATGCACCGTGAAACCCTGTTCCATTTGCGCTCAACTACACGATTGTGAACTAACAGTTCTTAACCCGCCACCCATAGTCTGATAGGGTGAGGTGTTGACCACTGCTGCACGGATGTTTCCTGCCTGCGCGAGATCCAAATACCAGATGCATGTTCCTAGGCTAAACTGTTTCAAACCTGCCATATCGGCCCATGCTAGTCTAGACGACACAGCGTGACGCTTACCAGCTGGTAACGGAGAGCTCATGCATTTATCGTATGCAAGCCATTACAGTATCCGCTGAAATACGTACTACTGAGGTCTAACATTGCTATCATCTGTTTGATTAACGTGCGCACGCCAACATCGGCTGCCCATCAACATGCGAAAGCTCGGTGCGTGGAGTTAAAAGGAACCCACGTAACCTGCCGCTTCTCACCAACACGCGCATCCCGCATCATACCAAAGATCTTGCGACCTGATATTCCAACGTCGGTCTACGGCCAACCAGATAGACTACATTCTCTTCTGGCCAGTTTCATTGCCGAGTGCATGGCCGTGGGTTAGTTCGTTGTGACGAATCCAACAGCACCTTCGTGCTGGGAACGATTCTGCCCAAACGCGTCTGCAGTTTTTTCTATCTGTGCTCAAGAAATTTTGCACCAGGTGTCCTGACGCGGTTAAATTACAACGTCTGATAGCGAAGTTTTTTGAAACAAAAATCGGGTCTTGTTTTTTGCTCGAATATAAGGAACTGGTAGAAGTAAATGTAAATACTCGAAGATTTTGATATTCGAGGAAGCCTGAACGATTATCGACAAGCCCACTGGTGTCTTAGTGACTGGATCAGCTCAAAACCCTACCGTTGTCCACCCAGATAGTTCGAGCTAGAGCCCGCGGCCTGTCTCCCGAAAAACCCGTAAAATAGTGACATTGTTGACAACAGAGGTTGGGAGGGAGTGCTATTAAGTCCAGGTGGTGACTGCCATAAAGCACGCTCTAAGCATTCGCGCATTTCAAAACTAAACCAACTTGTTCTCCGATTTAGCGGCAGGGGCCTTACTTTTAGAGACTGTTTGCATCGGGAATGGTAACTTAAGTGCTGACGACTCAGTCCATATGAAGCGCTTGCATGGAAACTGAGCGTTTTTTCGGATATCAGTGGCCAGGTAATTACCGCCTTTTTAAAAAATTTGGGTTTGTATTTCTCCAGCCAGTTTATTGCCGGATGACTCTTCTTCTCAGAAGGAAAATATCACTGGGATGCTTAGGCTGTTCTATGTCAAGTCGTTCAAAAATTTGGAAGTTTGTAAATCTTGTTTCGATACCGACAGTCTGGTTCTGTAAAG
The DNA here is from genome assembly GCA_017591395.1 of Schistocephalus solidus. NCBI lineage: Eukaryota > Metazoa > Platyhelminthes > Cestoda > Diphyllobothriidea > Diphyllobothriidae > Schistocephalus > Schistocephalus solidus. Next base: position 28,422 of record WEDG01001000.1, read on the forward strand.
TGGTTGAAGAAGCATAGAGAGGCGAGACCATTCCTAATGCGGGGACTCCTCTGTATTTTTTGCTGTTTTAAAGGAGGAAAGTTAGACCACAAGTCTTTGAAAACACTGGATGATGGTCACCAAATGTGCGAGACGTAGTGGGAGACTCGGAAAGCCGTGTTCCGAGGTATTAAAAACGCGGAATGTCTTTTAGTTCCGCCATTTCTTATAGCATCCGGCAGTCTTCTGTGCGAAATTCACTGCAGATTCGTATTTCGAACATCGGAAATCCCTGGGACAAAGTAGGAAGCTAGTGATAGTTGCCAAAATTTTTGCTTTCTGCTTCCACCAGTTCTTTAAAGAAACACCTATTCGGCCTTGGACCGAACTGCATCCTGTAGGCCATCTCACTTAACGACATCATCTACTGGTTTCTTGAAAATGTTGTTTGCGGTTTTGACGTCACCTAATTTTCCCACCATATTGGCTTACCGGTCTGTACTGCACCAGCGATATTTCAAGTTGTATTGACGGTTAGAATGTGATGTATAGGATAATCAGCATATGCAAATCTGTGATTTATCCCCAACACTAGCCAAAGCTTCATCTCTGATGTCTCGCCAGACTAGCGATTGTCGAATTGAAGAAGCGGACAAATGAAAGTGCCTCGTGATATCTCAACCGCCAAGATAATCTGCTGATGTCCATCGCTCGTCTGACTAGTCCACACATGATTGCTTTGCCCTGCACGCAGAGGGCAAACAAATATTGTTGGTTTCGGTAACTGTTGCCTGAAAACGATCATTTAAATAAAGTAAATTGACTTCGTCTTCGATGAGACGACTCACCCCGTCAATGGAACATGACCGAAATGGATTCTTTACATACTCAGACACCCATCCAACAAGGTAAATGCAAATCGCTCACCAGAATTGATTTGATTTGTCGCTCACGTATCGGAGATCGTGGCGGACTCCCCCTTTTGCAAAGCGTGTACTGCTAATACCGATCAATGTTTCAAATGGCAGGTTAAACTTGTCGGCCTTAGACTGATCGATTTTTCTCTCGTTCGCTGCCTCGGCCTCTGCGTGCATATTTGCACAGCTTGACGGTCGCTGTTGTGGCAACTTCAAATCGGTCGAGGGTGCTTGTAAGCCTGCATCCTCTTCCTTTGGGTTCATCGCGGAGCCGTCTTCGCTTATACGTCTTAATTCCGGTGTAACCATCTTGTCCTGGATTTCATGCATTATAATGACGCGGGACTTTATAGGCTGTTGGAAGATCTAGATGCATGTTGATAGAGTTGGCATCTGAATACCATGCCTCAAGCGTAAGTCGTTCGGCTTTTGAGGTTCCCCGACCATTGATAGTCTTTCGTTGAATATCAAAATTTTGACCAGTCTCTCTAATATGAGCTGCAAGCTAAGTTTGGGTCTAGCCTCGGAGCCGCCAGTCTGGGCTCATGTAGGCGTGTCTGCAATTTTTGTCCAGTTTCCCCGACGTAGTTGCAGTCCCCATCATTACAACATATTTGATAGACAACTGTGGTGGATTCGGTAGGGGGCAGTGTGTCCTTGGCTTGCATAGCATGACAAAGAATTGTCACCTGAGCTCGACAGGCATCTAGATCTTCCAACGGCCTATAAAGTCCTGCGACATTATATGCATGAAGTCCAGGAAAGGATGGTGACACCGGAATTAAGGCATATAAGTGAAGACGGCTCCGTGACGAACCCAACGGATTTCAAGCAACCTCGACCGGGGTGAAGTTGCCACATCAGCGTGGTTCGCGTGCGCATGATGTCCGATGTGTTGGTCCCCAATACCGACAGTTGAGACAAGGGGACTTGTGGTTCGATGTTGTCTGTCTTCACAATAATTTACGATACTGTCTCCGTTTAGCTATTCCAGTTTTTTTTCTGCCAATACAATTCGCGATAAATGACTCGACATATTTTCCTGGTTCCTTTAAATAACTCCTTATTTGCCAAACGGGATTTATCCTTTTAATTTACCGATTGTTAGTTTACTCGGTGTTGTAAAACATCATCTATCTCGAGAAGCCACTGGTCTACTTTAGTTGAGACCCCGTGTTTTAAAAATGTGCGCTCGTGGTGCGCGTCGATCGCACATTCAATTTTATACATTATTTTTCAAAATCTGCTTAAACCTACCGTATTGCAAAAGCTCCGTTCCAAAACGCGTAACTTCAGCGTAACATATTTCCATCTAGTTAATGTACACATCGTGGCTTTTCCTATGCAAGTTCAGTTTCAGCCATAGATCCTTAGTTAGTATGACGTTCCTTTTCGTTTTGGAATCTCCAGTGAACTACCTCCGTTAGTTCCTGCTGATGAAGCTCCCGTGTACAAGCAACCCAAAGTTATTATCGGTACCAGCCGTGTTCGTCGGTGGCAATGGGTCGCGTTCACAAATTCCGCACGCTCCGTAAGTTTTCTGGAAATCTTCACTTTCCCCCAACTTCCTCTAGGATGGACTTGTACTTCACCATTGGCGGCGGGCTGGTGACGTTGAATCCGAGGAAGACTATTACTTTGCACGTTTTAACAAGGTTAGTATCCTTTCATCTCTGCTATTCCTCCATATATGGCTAAATTTTTAAAAATCAGCCTTTCCCAGTTGATAACTGAAAAGAATGAGGGATCTGTAGTATACTTATACGAGATATTCAAAGGAGGTACCGTCGGTAAAATCACCTCTTGCTTATCATTACTGTCTTCGTTGAGTCAGTCACTCGGACGCTAATCGAACTACAGCGCTCCATAGACCCTCTCCTTGCTGCTTCCACTGGTACTCTCATCCATGTGAGATCTGAGCCTTCCATCTCCTTTTTGGGGAAAAAGTTGCGTCTTTTGCGGTGAACTAGGTCGTGTGCGTATTTGTATGTGTGTATGTGGGGATGGCTTGGAAGGCCGCCAACTGAAGCTTACACCAGACCACGCCGTCGGCCCAGTGTGTGTTGTGCGTCGAGTGGCTGACCAGTGAACTGAAAGTCAGATGGCGATGGCCCCTTCTTACCCCCTGATTTTTGGAACCATGGTGTCTGCGTTAAGGGGGCCAGGCCGTGCTGAGGCGAGCGTAGACGGGTACGCCGGTCCGTCAGCCAATGCGCCCACTCACGCATCAGAACACTGACCGGCTTGTATGGTGGTGTGATTCTGGGGGTGGGAGAGAGTGAGGTCGACGGCTCAGAGCATTTTCTCCACTATACACAATCTGACGCGCTTAAAACTATCACGATGTGCTAAAAGCCATGGCTTGGAAGGTTGCTAACTGACGGGACAACTCGGACCGCGTAATCACCCAGTGTGCGTTTGTACGCAATGGACGCCCAGCGGACTGAGAGTCAAGCTGCAATGTCTCCTTAATGCGGTCTTTATGGAACTCCCACGCAGTTGAGATCCGAGACGCCCCTCCCTTGTGTTTTTGTGGTCTTTTTTTGTGTTGGAGCACAGTGTGTGAGCCTGCGCCCTCTCCCACCTCCGGTCTTCTTGACTCTATCTTGACACCGAGCCCATGTGGGAGAGTGCAACAGAGAGTGAGGTCGATGCAGCGCAAGTCTACTCTCACTATAATCTAGTGTAAGTCACCGTCCCTGCACCACCGTGCTGTGGTGTATACGGTGGACATCGTGGCACAGTGGCACTTCCACTCCGTGGGACCTGACTCGGTGGTGGCGGCACGTCAGTAGTGTCTCCAACCGCGCCAGCCACCTGCGCCCGACGCCGCCTCTGGTCTTCTTGACTCTCTCTTGACACCGGGCACACGCGGGCAAGGGAAGACAGAATTCGGTAGCTACAGCGTAAGCCTACTATCACTTACAGCTAATCCACGCGCAAGTTACCGTCGATGCACCACCCTGCTGTGGAGCATACGGTGGACATTGTCGGACTATGACGGTTGAACTGTGGGACGGAATGTTTGGCTATGTTGAGCCTGTCTGCTCTTTTTCAACGATGTTCCGCCCCGTTGGCTCATATCAATCGGCCTCGTCAACAAACCGAGATACTTTTTTGATACCACAACCCGCATGTACAAATAGGGAATTAAAAGATAACTTAACTACATCTCCCTCAAATATACTGATACTGAACCTCCGTCATCGGATGGCTGACCGGCTCGCACAGCGGACTGGTGCGAGCGGCAGGAGAGAGTGAGGTCGACTCTTGGGTCCTCACGGCACTTGCGGGCACTTCCTGATTGTAAACAATCTGACGCGCTTTTAAACTGTCACGAGGTGTTAAAATTTGTGGTTTGGAAGACTGCCAACTGACGGGGGTATCTCGGTCGTACGGAGAGTCAGACTGCAAGGTCCCCTTGTTACTGTGACCTCTTTGGCGCTCCCACTCAGGTGGTTGCTGGGGTTAAATCCTGGTCTATTGTGTGTGTGTGTGCGTGCGCGCGGACCAGGCGTGTGTTGCACACGTTGACAGGCGGTTTATTATTGTCATCCACTGCGCTCGATCTCATCGCTGCTCCTTTCGCATTCGTCTTGCCACCGGGTGATTGAAAGGGAAAAGAGTGCGGCAGATGCTGCGCTAGTCTGCTATCACCATAAACTGTTTCATGCGTAGGTCACCGTCTCTGCGCATGCCATTACAGCTGGAATCGACGACCGGACTCATCTGCTCTAGCTCTCAGGTGGCATCACAGCCAGCGGCTGACAGTCTACGCTCACAAAAGATGGAACATCGCGGTGTACTTTGTGATACGCTCAGAGTTAGAAACAGTTCATTAAGAGCGAACCCAAGTACTTAGCCGAAACAGTTGTCCTCCAGTCAACTTCTCAACCACTAGATCTCAGTGAACACTAAATAATCGGGCTACGTGTTCTTTGCATCAGGCGCAGATTCTGGTCACATTTCAAAAACCGAATCTGACCGTACGTATTACGGCAAATTTTCCTCTCTTGACAGAGCCACTACTCCACCTAATTGACTTGGTGGTTTTCCCTAGTCAAAACGGAGCTTACGGGCCACTTTTTAGAAAGGCAGGATAACGGTCTGCTGGCCGGAAGTTCTGTCAAATGATCTGCGTAGACTTGCGGTCAGCGTGGCAGTGCATGAGGCTAAGCGAGCATGCCAGCATCAACTTGGTTCAGCTCAATCTATTTAACACCCACTATATCCTAACGGAAGGCACCCGGTCAAGGCGACCGAGGATTAGCGTGGGCTGGCATGACTAGATCGCCCGCGTACGCGTACAACACACACAACCTTTTTCCCAAGTCCACACTCGTTTTACTGCAAATAGGTGTTCTCCAATCGCACATGCATATACCAAGACACCATAAAGGTCACACTAAAATGGAGTCATTGCATCTAAAAGACAATCGAATAATTTCATTATCTGCCACCTTCTAAGCCACAACCGTTCCTGCTCCGTTATAGTTTCAGGGCATGCTTGGTGGTTTAGTGCTACCGAAACTGTCGACGCTGCAGTATGCAGCGGAGATATGAATACCCTAGCAGCATCAATCGAGAAAACTACCATTTCATCTGCCTCCGCAGAATACTGAAGCAAAGATAGTAAGACGAAAATCCAGAAACGGAATTCCTGGAACGAACCGGAATCCCCAGCATTAACGCGGGCTTCACTACAATACGGACACGCAACGCACACTTTGCACACCCGACAGCTCTTTTATATCCAGTGCCACCATCTCCTCATCCATAATCACTGCAACGGACTCTGTATCACCCAGCATATTCTGCCCACATTACCACCGCACACGCACATCACGCATAGGCCTCGTTGGCCACTTGCAAGTGCATCACACGGAGCCAGTCGAACCAGTGCCAGGAGCTCCAACGGACACCCGCCGCACCTGCATCAACTGTCTGCACTGCCCATGGACATTCAGTCACCGCATGGTCTGTTCGGCCACAGGCGCCTCCGCAAAAACCTGGGATAGAACACCGCCGGCCTTATCACATCATCACATATCTCCTCACTAACAACTATACCACACGTACAACATCAAAAACAGGAGCAATGAACCAGGCACCTCTCTGGTACTTAGAAAGTGTGTTCTTCGGATCCTTCTCTATGTTGCCCCTCTGCCAGGCGTTTGCTCCAAGCCGTGCACCCCCTTTGCTTGAAATCATCGTGTGTTGTGTGTGGGGAGCCATGTCGTGTGTGTGATACGTGCAGACGAGGTCACTAGCTCTGTCAGCCACTGTGCCCATTCCCCGACTTGAAAATTGGACTGGTGCCTGAGAGTGGGAAGGCAGAGTGAGGTCGACAATACTTTGCGCGTATTCCTCACTATAAACAAACTGCTGCGTTTGAATCGGTCACGGTGGGCTAAAATACGTCGCTTGAAAGGCGACCAACTGATGGGATAACTCGGACCGCGCGATCAGCTCTTTGTGTGTTTGTGGGAAGTGGCCGACTGGTGCACTGAGCGTCAGGTTGCAAGTACTCTTTCTTAATGTGATCTTGGTGGCAGTCCAAATCAGTTGGGATCTGAGTCGCCCACTCCCTGATCTTTTTCGAAGTCCTGGTTGTTTGTGCATAGACCAGAGGGTGTGGTTGGACGCCTAGTCCACACACCGCCAGCTCCCCGGCACCCTCTCGTACCTCGTCTTTTTAAATCGGTCATGACACCGGTAGTTGCGGTAGTTGGGTGTGGACTGCGGTAGTTGCAGTCCACATCCAAGTCCTAACCCTGCACCTGAACTCTTTGGAAATAACGGTCGAACTTTCGTCGTCACTGGCGAAGCTGTGCACTCAATTTCTTCCTCCTATGGGCCGATGACTTCTACCTGTCAAACACACTGAGGATGGAATTGGGCGTAGGGCTGACGCGGCATAAAATTTCTGTCCATCGAATGTCACACACAAGCTCGTATCTCACATGCGCGAGAAGAAACCATTACAACTGACCCTAATTCCAGAGAAAGCGTGAGTTACTTCGTCAAAAGGCAACGTTTCATGTCCGACACTACCCGAGTTACGATTGATACGAATGCGTGACCATCACTAGTAGCACCACCACCAATGCACCCGTCTGCCGTTTCCAACTTATCCTGCGCGCGCATGTACATCACGCATCGGCCTGGTCGGTCACTTTTGAATTCATCGCACAAAGACTGCCAACCCAGGGCCACTAGCACTAAAATAAATCCGCCGCAACCGCCTCAACTATCCGCATTGTCCATGAACATTCAATCCCTGCACGTCCACATGTTTCTCCACAAAAATCTGCATAGGACAATGCCGGTCATACCACGCGATCATTTACCTCACTTTCACGAACACCATACATGAACACATCAAAAATGACACAACAGACACGAACCACACACCTCTCATGTAATTGGAAAATTTGTTCTTCGGATCCTTTTTCATGTGATTCCTTTGCTGCATATGTGATCTGAACCTGAGACTAGAACTGTACTATAAGCCTTAGCTTCGAAGCTTGCCATCTAATGTGATAGCTCTGACCTCGCAGTCAGTCCAGTGTGCGTTTGTGTGGACTGGTGGACCGAGTCAGGCTGCAATGGCTCCTTCTGAATGTGGCGTCTATGACATTCCCACTCAGTGGGATCCGATATGGTGTGGCGACACGCTCAGGACGGTTTTCGTTGCGCCAGCCACCGGCGACCTTTCCCGCCTCCGGTGTCCTAGATTTGGTGATGACACTGGGCCCAGGTGGGTGGGGTGGGAGGCGAGAGTGAGGCAGTTACAACGCAAGTCTACCGCAAGTGTAAACTAAAGCATGCGCAAGCCAGCATGGCTGGGCCACCATGCTGTGGGGGCTCACAGTGCACCTCTTCGAAATCGACAGTCAAACTGTCAGTATTGAGGAATGTTTTGAATTCACATGAGGTAGAGTTTCCAAATGTTGGCCTCAGGTTCCTCCCTACATCAGGCACCAGTAGCCTGATGTGATGTGTAGACTGATGTGACGTAAGTTATCGTTTGACTCCTGTCAGAAACGCGTTCATCGCAGCCCTCGAACATTTGCAACCATTTAAACAGGTACTGTACCTACAACAAGTCATACCCTGACGCTTCTTTTTCCTTCACGTTTAGCACATCGAGGTTCCTACTTACACACGCCCGGAATATCTGGCCCACTTACAGGACTCTAAGTGGACTATGGAACAGACCGATCACCTGATGGACCTGGCCCGCCGGTTTGATACACGTTTTGTTCTCATGCAAGACCGGTGGGACGTGAGCCTCTTTCCTCCCAGGCCCTCCATCGAGGACATGAAGGCGCGATACTACGCTGTACTAGCTAGTTTGGACGCGGTAAGGGCTGGTTCGTATGTTTGACAGTTGACACCCTTTGCTTCATTTCAATTAAAGTACTTATGGTCATTAATTAAAATAAGTAGCACTTATTTTATCAGGTCAGGATTCAGGAACTGGGGAAGCTCCCCGGATGCAATGCCACCATTGGCTTTCTGAAGTCGCTCTGAGTGTTCGAGTGACGAGTTAAGGCTGAAAAGTTTCCCTACAGTGTGAGTTGCTTGAACGTGCTAGGTCTGCCTAATGTAGCATTAGTAGAGGATTTCGGTATTGGACGCGTTTCTTACCGAGTCGCAAGGCAAACCAGCTCTCTCTGCCCCCTTTCCTGTATGCTGCATTGGGAAAGTAAAGCTTGCGGAGTTCATGAGAATCAGTACGGCAGTCTTCAGCAAACTGGGATATTTAATGAGTACCTTACGACATTTCAGAAATGAAGTTATACCATAATTTGGTCGATCATGTTAGGGAGAACATGATTCATAGTAAGCATTGAAAATGACACTGCGATCTCTCCTAAGGGATTGCTCAAAGATTTAATAACTTGTAAAGTTTTGACAAGCCACTGTCCTTGGTAATGGGCAAGGAAAAAGGTTGGTTGAACCATTTTTTAATTTTTCCGAGCTTTCGAGCTCGCGTAGTAGTCCAGCCTCAGATAAAAGCAGCAACAGAGCAGGCGAGAGTTCTACGGAGTTTTTGCCTCTGCCCGACCAGTATTCTTCTTCATTACTCATATGGACACCTAGAATTCAGACCTTCGTCTACATTGTCAATAGGTGCTAGAATTGAGTATCTGAGGACCGTACAAAGTTTTAAAATACGAAAGTGCTCCTTCCAAAGCAAAAAACTCGCTTTTCTTTTATTTATCGAAAGTACGGTCATTCCGAGCCATGAACCACATTGCGGCAACCCAGTTTACGCCGCGTTTTAAACGAGTTTACTTCCAATTGCTGACTTGAAATAGATAATCGGAAAATCCCAGTTGCCTCGCTCGTCACTATATGTTTTTTCTGTGTATCCTCTGCAAAACATGTCACAATGCTTCCAGGGTTTTGTAGTGACTTTTGACCAGACTGTGGAAGGAGATACCAGGAGCTACGAGGTCACCGTGACACTTATTATACTTGACTAATTGACACACTCAAGAAACCATAAAAAACGGCTCTATGATGTTTAAAGTAGGTATAAACGGTAACTTGATCCTGGAAAATTGCTTTATATGTGATATTGTTTTACGTCATCCGCTACACACCGCAATACAGGCTTACTTCGTAAAATACCCACCGTAGGGAAAATTAAAAATGCACGCTTCATAATTCACTAGTTTTTTGCGAATGCAAGGAGTCACACTGTCATCGCAAATCACGAGAGAAATCCACATCTCGTTGTATTTCTTTATTTAGTTTGACCTCTGAAACTTCATTTCGGCATTTTATAATTTCCATTACAATGATTCTGTGCGCATGCTTTTGTATACCAACTGCGAATTCAGAAGAAGTAGATGTGCTCGCTGGGAAAATAGCTTTATTTGCCTTGTCCCAGCGATCGTATCTACTTCTCACTTCTTTTAACTCGCATTTTCGCTTGTATCGACAACTGCGAATTCCTTACACCGCATCTCTGGCACTGAGTGCCGGATTTCCAAAGAAATTAGGTCGTTACTGGATCCCGCAACGTCCAGCACGTCCTTTTTGATAACGCGCCATTTCTCAGTTCAAAGTTTGAAATTTTTTTAAAATTTACCTATGCCCAAATTTTTACATAGGTCTTTTTTTAAACACCGGACTGACTTATCAGTTTAACCTACCGATTTTGGCGGTCACAGGTTTAATTTGCAACATGATGACCCTTATCCACTCCCACTTGAAGCAAGTGCAAAACTTTTGACATGTCAGTTGCTCTTTCGATTTTAGCTTTCTGGTTTTCGGAAGTTATTACTCATAATTTTAATGACCATAAAATACACACTTATATTCAGATTTATGCATTGAGTAATATTACAGTCAGTCCCCGAAGTACGAGATTCACTCAAACCATCAAAAACCCTGGGACAGTCAGTTCGCAAAAACTTTTACAAAGCACTTGTTCTTATGAAAATTCACATTAAAAGATTCAAAGGACGATTTGGCGAGCATAAGCGCTGCTTTCGATAACTTCTCTATAGGCCAGTACAGTTGTAGGGAACGTTGGAACGTAGTAGAAATTTAAAATATGAAACCGATAATATTCGTCTGTTTGTGAGAGTCTGTTATGTAAGAGGTGTGCATAGGAGAAGGATGACAAGAAACAGTGAGTTAGAAGGCAGCGAGCGTTCTAGGTGAAGGGAAGGAACGAGATTGCGCGAAGGAATGCATGCAGTTTAGCGGCCGTTGGCCAATCTAAGCGCGGAGCGTGTACGAGGTTCTTTTGTGCGCGCAAGACCGGCTTGTTCAACCTTATGGCAGTCGCTTCTGCTGCTGCTAGGAGACGTTGGCCCAGTGGCTTGGGGTAGTTTGGTGGAACCTTATAGATTACACGGAAAGCTTCGCTGGGGTCCATAAGTGCACGGATGGCGCTATTTATGCCCTTGACTTCCCCTTTCCCCAGCCATGCTGGGAGGTGTTCTCTTATTCTTTTGGATAGGCGCCGACTCGTGCGATCAATATAACCTGCTCCACAGGAGCAAGTAAATAATTAAATGCATATGGAGGTGGTTCTAACCGGCAACCCTTTCTTAGACGTCCTTCTAAGCAGAAGACCCGACGATAGCGTCCGAAGGAGCGCTTATCGAAAGAAAACCTGGTCTGGGCAATATACGAACTTTGGCGGTATCGTACCTCTCCATCAAAAACGTAATCTAGCCCGTTGCTTGGCACAAAGAGCTCGAAAAAATTACTCGATAAATAGTATTGAGGAGAAGCTTGGAGAGATCTAGAACATACTTCGAGAGAATGGGTACCCTGACCGGTTTTATTACAAAGCATATTGTCGCAAGACCAGTGAAACCTGCCACACTTACTGTGGAAAATAAAACCATCCCTCTAAGTGTCCTTTCAATGGAATGTGGCTAGTTAACTCCTGAAAAGAGGCCTAAACCAAGCTGTTACATAAATGTTCCCAGCAGTGAGACTTCAGATAGTGTTCTTAACCAATCCTCTTTTACGAAGCGAAGGTAAGGATAGGTTGCCGGCTCAGACTACCTCCATGTGCATTTACTCATTTACTTCCTCCTGTGGAGCAGGTTATATTGGGCGCATGAGTCGGCGCCTATTCAAAAAAATAAGAGAACACTCCCAGCATGGTTGAGAAAAGGTGAAGTCAAGAGCATAAACAGCGCTATCCTTGCACATCTTGTTGACTCCGGGCATAGTATGGATGCCAACGAATCTTACTGTGTAATTTATAGGGTCCCAACAAACTATTCCAAGCCACTGGACCAACGTCTACTAGCAGCAGCAGAAACGACTGTCAGTAGGTTGAAGAAGCCGTTCTTGCGCGCACAAAAGAACCTCGTACAAGCTCCGCGCTGAGCATGGCCAATGGTCGCTTAATTGCATGCATTCCTTCGTGCTATCTCGTTCCTCCACTTCATCTAGAACGCTGAATGCCGCCTAACCCACTGTTTCTTATCATCCTTCTCCTATGTACACTTCTTACGTAACACATTCTCACAAACAGACGAAAATTATCGGTTTCATATTTTGAATTTATACTACGTTCCCACATTCCCTTCAGCTGTAATGGCCTGAAGGGAAGTAATCGGAAGCAGCGCGCATGCTCGCCAAATCGTCTTGGATCTCACGTGTGTTTGGCCCTACAATCAGAATGCTTCTGTCGAGCAGTCGAGAAACTCCGGGTTTTCAAAGTTCCACCAGGTTCGTTTTAAAGTAGCTTAGGTGGTTAGAGCGTTGGTCGTCCTCAAACCTTGTCTTTGCTCCAATGGGTTCGAATCCCACCGAGGCCGCAGATTTTTCACGAGTGAGTCCTAAGAATAAAATAGAAAGCTCTACTAACAGGATAATAAGTAGTTGTTATTTTCGGTTTTAGCTTCGTGGCACCTTCCTCGCACAGGGCCTGCGGTACGACGTGGAACATGAGCGCCGTAGAAAACAGCAATTAAGTCTGCTGTACGGCCGAACGCGTGACGAGGTCGAGGAGGAGGAACGCCTTATTGGTGAGTTGAATCGTATTGAAACTCGGCGCCGCGATCGGGAACGTAAGAAGCAGGATCTGCAAAAGCTAATTTCCCAGGTATGCTAGGGGGTCGGCTTTCTTTTATTCGTTTCTGTTGCCCGCGCCTCTTAGTCAGTCCTGATCGATCATTTTCTCGTGTAGGCAGAGTCAGTGGCACGTGATGGGTACGAACGTTTGGAGTTGTTTACTCCGGCCGACGAGCGTATTGGTCTTTCGGCTGGCCTTACTGCCGATAAAACCCATTCAACGGTAAATCCTGGCGCATTAACGTTCCCTTCTACAACTGTCGGCTCTGCAAGCTCGACGACAGCCTCAGCTCGCAAAAGATCCACCATTGGATCTCATGCTTCCTTACAGAACATGACCTCTCTCACTGCTGCCTCCAGCAGTGCCGAACTCCCTGTCTCCTCATCTGCGGGCGCGGCTATCGGCGCCACAAGTCTCGCATCATCGGGTCGCTGCTCTCATCAGGCAGGATCAATTAGTGCGGGCCTATCCGCTGTTGCTACCGCTGTCTCTAGCACTCTGGTAAAATTATCATTCTTTCCACTTTTTATTGAGCTGTATTTTTTAATAAGTTGCGCTTGTCTGGTCGAACTGTCTTACAATAGCCTCCAAACAGCCGCTTGAGATTTTAGTTCATCTACCCTACTTATGAGGTGAAAGTAACGTGATTGCCGATTTGGTGATGAACACCATGCACCATGAGTCCTCTAATAGATTTTAGAAATTTTTGCTATCCTCCTCATACTTTGGGGCCTAAAAAGGTATTTACTTTTCTCGACAATGCGAAGCCTCTCGTATACTTCCTGCGCGTCTGCCTCAGTGGCGATTACGGTTCGCCGTATCCGACAACATTTTTAAATATTTTTTGGAGTTAAGATCCCGTATAGTAATCATGCCATTTTGGTTATCCAATAATGCGGTCCTTTCCTTGCGTACATCTGTGTAATTGGGTCGGCTTCTGCACCAGAAAAGTCGTTCGCACCCTTCTTGGTAATTAACAGCATAAGTATCTGTACTTACGGAACTTGCTCCAGAGTGACCGCAGAGACTGGAATGACCATTTATCGCCGTCAGTTATTCATTTCTCTCAGGTGCCAATATCCGTCATTCTCCACCGTTCCCTCATTTTCTAGGGTTTAGTTCCTAAACGTTCGTCTTCATCTCGAAGGGACGGTTATTTTTTACGTCATTCATAAACAAAATAGCATCTTAGGCCGTTGTAACAGAGGCATACTGATAATATTTTCGTTGTCATGCGTGCCGATTTTTCAGTCTGCCGATTGAATCTTACATTGCTGTCTCATCCATCATCAAACCTGCTCCACGCCGAACACTTTTATCCTCCTTTTATTCAGGCCGCGTCGACCTCTATCGCTTTCCCAGATTTCAGCAAGAACCCCGGAGTTCACCTGCGTAGCCAAAAGGTATTATTCTGCACTTAATAATTTTGTCAGAAACTGCTGTTCTTTGTACGCCGCCGCCGCCGCCACCACATCACCACCACCACCCCACCACCACTCCCCACCACCACCACCACTACTACTACTACTACTACTACTACTACTACTACTACTACTACTACTACTACTACTACTACTACTACTACTACTACTACTACTACTACTACTACTACTACTACTACTACTACTACTACTGCTACTACTACTACTACTAATACCACGGTTATTAGTGCCACTACTATAAGTACTACCAGTGCTGCTGCTATTTGCACATCCATTATGTCCTACTGGACCAGCCAGCCTTCCTTTTACGTGGCATAAAAACTTCCACTTTTCCATATCGTAGATGAAACTGCCGTCATCCCTGGGACAGCGAAAGATCCGGATTATTGAGAACTTCCTGTCACACTATCAGATGGGTAAGTTGCCGAGATGTGTTTGGTAGTTGCTTTATGCATAGATGTGTGCTTTTAAACTGAGCTACATGGAAGCCTCTGATATCGTTTGCTTGCCTGTTGTTCATAGTTTCCTTCTCCTTACCTCCTCCCCTTAGTCTTATCAGCTGTATCACTTCCGATTTGTTGCATTAATGTGCATCAATGAAAGTGGAACCGTGGTGCCATCGGCGTGAAAAAATGCTGCGCGATCCTTGCTATTCGTCAACATTCCACTGTCCTTCCTAAGTGTTGTCTATTCAGTCCTCACTTCAGCCCGCTAATATTACAGGCATTGGCCGACTGAGTAAATTAATCGTCTGAAACCATAAAGTGGTTTCAGGTGCCATGTCTCCGCCACGATTTACTTCGATTTTGTTACCACCTGATTGCCGTGGCGACTTGCGCAGCATCTATTGTACTCTCTTGCTCTTCTGGTGGCAAAACAGCCTCAGACAGGAGGGGAAGCAGGTTGCTAGCACGGCGGGACCCTGGACCTAGGCGTGACACTACACTTGGTGTACGCACAAATCACCAGGATTTCAACACAAAAGAACGGTGATGGAGCGGTGGCCTGGATCCAAGCTAAGTGGGAGTGCCATTAAAGCCATATTACGAAGGATCCATTGCAGCCGGAAACTCCGTCCACCAGTCGGCCCCTCCGCACACTAACGCACACTGGGCACACTACAAGGTCCGAGTTATCCCAGCACTTGGCAGCCTTCCAATCCACGGTTCTTAACATACCATGGTAGTCTCAAACCCGTCAGCTTGTCTATAGTGAAGAATATGCGCTGAGGTAGTCGAACCCATTCTCTTCCTTTTCACAGACACCAGTCGATAGTGGCGCATCGGCCGATAGAACCATAGCGTTCGTCTGCGGACGCCATATACACAAACGACAGTTTGACCGTCGTAGTTCGACGATGTCCACCGTATGCTCCACGGAAGAGTGGTGAAGGGACGGTGACTTGCGCGTGATTTAGTTTAAAATGATAGTAGACTTGCGCTCCATCTACCGCACTCTCTCCTCCTCCCCCACCTGAGCTCGGTGTCATGACAGAGTCAAGAAGACCGGAGGCGGGAGAGGGCGCAGGTGACTGGCGCGGCTGGAGCCGCCCCTGGGCGAACCACCACCCCTGGCTCGGATCCCACGGAGTGGGAGTGCCATAAAGGCCACATTAAGAAGGAACCATTGGAGCCTAACTCTCAGTCCGACAGTCAGCCACTCCACACAAAACACACATTGGGCTGACCACGCGGTCCGAGTTATCCTGTCAGTTGGCAACCTTCCAAGCCACGACTTTTAGCGCACAGTGATAGTTTCATGCGTGTAAGATTGTTATAGTGAGGAAAATGCGCTGAGCTGTCGACCTCACTCTCTCCCCCACCCCCACATTCAGACCACCGTCCGAGCCGGTCAGTTGTCTGATGCGGAAGTGAGCGCAGCTGCTGTTGACCTCGTCTACGTATACTACGTACACGACCTGGCTCCCCAAACACAAGCACCAGGATTTCACACAACAGGAGGTTGAACGACTCCCATCTCACGTGTGAGATAGCCAGAAGTCACGTTAAGAAGGCGCCATCGCAGCCTAACTCTCAAACCACCAGTCAGCCACTCCACACAACATTCATTGGACTGACTGCGAGGTCTGAGTGTAATTGGTAGTTGGCAACCTTCCAACCCACGACGCTATCGCACCATGATATTCTCAACGTCAGATCAGGCATGAAACAGAGGAGCACGTGGAGAAGGAGTCAAGGATCGTACTTTCCTTTCAATCTGATATGTATATTTCTGTGGTGTTGCGTGGGATTATTTGAAAGGCAGAGGCCGATGAGAAGAGAGGTAATTTTGTGGTGTAGCGGGCGGTGTTCTACCAAAGTTTTTCATGGAGATGCATGTGACCTAATAGGCCCATGTGGTGTGCGAATATGCGTGGGCAGTGTGGACAGTCGCGTCGGGTGCGGCGGGTGTATGTTGGTGCTCCTGCCACTGTTTATTCGGTCTTTGTGCGATGGATTCGTAAGTGGCCGACCAGACCGATGCCTGATGGGCATTTGTGGTGACAGTGAGGACAAGATATGTCGGGAGGTGCTGAGTCTGCGGGGGCTCTGCTGCTGGTACTGGTATTCGAGCTCATAGAAGGAATATGGGAAGTGTTGCTGGGTGTGCAAGATGTGATGGCATCACGGGGGATTCCGCTTTTGTGGATGCGCATGTGACCGAGCAGGCCCGTGCGATGAGTGAATATGCTTGAGCATTAGAGGTTGCGGTCTCTGCTGTGTGTTTGTGCTCCAGGCACTTGTTCGTCAGTCTCTGTGCGCTGGTTTCGCAAGTGACCGACCAGGCCGATGTATGAGGTGAATGTGCGATCGCAATGACGACCGAATCCCCATCGCTTGTACTGGGGTCGGTGTTGGTGGTGGAGGTAGCAGGTATCAAGTTGTTGGAGATGGCTACTGAGTTACATTGAGTTCGAAGATGTCCGACCAGGCGGGGAATGTGCGTTGACAGCGTGAGACGTTGGCAGGGTTTGGGCATTGGCGGTGTTGAGCCGCGGTGCTTGTGACTTGCGAGCTGCCTTTTGGCGATAGCAGCGGCGATCCGGTCGGCCTCGTAGTTTTCTGCACCAGTCCTCACGTATCTTCCTCCATGCCGGTTTATCCTGGGCGAGGTCCTCCCAGGTCGCCTGGTTGATATGCAGTTGCTTCAAATATTTCTTCAAAGTGTCCTTGCAGCATCGTTTTTGACCCTCTTATCGGCGAGCACCTGTAGTGACATCTCCGTAGAAAAGTCGTTTGGGTAGTTGCTCGTCGTTAATTCTCAGCAAGTGGCCGCCTTATCACATTCACACTTGCCTCAGCATGGCGTGGATGCTGACGATTCCGGTCCGCTCCAGGACTTCCATTTTCGGGGTCCTGTCTTGCCATCTCAGCCTCAGTATTCTGCGGAGGCAGC
Source organism: Schistocephalus solidus (assembly GCA_017591395.1). Taxonomy (NCBI): domain Eukaryota; kingdom Metazoa; phylum Platyhelminthes; class Cestoda; order Diphyllobothriidea; family Diphyllobothriidae; genus Schistocephalus; species Schistocephalus solidus. The sequence continues at coordinate 45,719 of WEDG01001000.1, forward strand.
TGAGATGGAAGTGATTCAGCTTCCTGGCTTGGTTCGAGTAGATGGTCCAGGTCTCGGCTCCGTAAAGCAGTGTCGTCAAGACGACGGCCTTTTACATCTTCCATTAGTCTTCAGGTGAATACCGTGGTGCTTCCACACGGAGGCCTGCAGCCGGCCGAAGGCATGAATAGCTTTGGAGATCCGTTGGGCAACCTCGTCATGGATTCTCGTGTTGCGCGACATCGTGCTTCCTAGATAAGCGAAGGTTTCCAAGTTTTTGAGTTGAGCACCGTTGACATTGATTCGAGGAGCATTGTATTCCGTGATGAGTGGCGTCTGGTGCATGACAACCGTTTTGGCTGTACTGATTGTTAATCCGCAATCGGCGCAGCCTTCGGCGAAGAGATCCATGCTCCTTTGCATGTCCTCCTCCGTCACGGTGTTAAGGGCGCAGTCGTCCGCGAAGAGCAAGTCATGGACTGTAGTCGTAGACACGCGCGTTGGAGCCTGCATACGCCGACTGTTGAGAAGGTGCCCGTCAGTTCTGTAGGCGATGCGGATACCAGTCTGCTCATCACGGTAGGCGTCCATCAGCATAGCCGAGAACATGAGACTGAAGAGGGTGGGGGCCAGTACGCAGCCCTGCTTCACTCCGTTGGTCACTGCGAATGCTTCGGATACCGTCCCGTTGTCAGTGACGCGCGCCGTCATCCCGTCATGAAGCTGACGCACCATGTGCGTGAACCGCTCAGGACAGCCGAATTTCTGCATGACTTTCCACAGTCCGTCACGATTCACCGTGTCAAAGGCTTTCGTTAGATCCACGAAGGTAGTGTATAGGTGAGTTCGCATCTCCTGACACTTCTCTTGTAGCTGGCGGGCGGCAAAGATCATATCGGTTGTTCCGCGGTGTCGGCGGAAGCCACATTGGCTTTCCGGGAGCAGGCCCTGCTCTAGGTGACCGTTAAGACGATTGAGAAGGATACCGGCGAAGATCTTCCCGGCGATGTTGAGCAACGAGATGCCTCTGTGATTATCACAGAGTTGCCGGTTCCCCTTCCGTTTGTAGAGATGGACGATGGTCGCGTCTTTGAAATCCTGAGGAACTTGTCCTTTGCGCCACATCTCCTGGAAGAGTGTTGTGAGTTCTGGCATCAGCCGGGGCCCACCGTGCTTGTAGACTTCCGGTGGGATTGCGTCGGATCCCGGTGCTTTACCGCTGGAAATCTGCTGCACGGCCCGGATGGTTTCTGGTAGGGAAGGCGGCAGATCCAGGTCATTGTTCGTGTCCACTTGAGGGAGCCGGTCAATAGCAGCATCGGAGATGGCTGATGAGCAATTAAGGACACTTCTGAAGTGCTCGGCCCAGCGCTTCAGAATTTGCGATTTCTCTGTCAGCAGTGTTGTGCCGTCAGAGCTGAGCAGCGGTGCGGACCCCTTGATACACGGGCCGTAGATGGCCTTGATGGCTTTGAAAAAGTTTTTCATTTCATTGCGGTCCGCATACCCCTGGATATCCTCAGCCTTTCGGATCATCCAGGCATCCTGCATCTCCCGCAGCCGTTGTTGTACAAGGCGCCGGCATCTGAACTCAACTCATAAATGTGAAAACGAGGGGACACAAAGACTCCAATTGTCAGCCAGCACATTAGGATTACACTCTGTGGGCTTCGTGGCTCGGATCCCACTTGTGTGAGAGTGCCATTGAGAAGGAACCCTTACGTCGGATTCCTCTTCCACAGGTCTGCCCCTTCATTCATACACCCTATAGTAAAAATAAATCGTTTGAACCAATCACGACACTCTAGGGGTCGGGGCTCGGATGACTGCCAACTGACGGTCTAACTGAGCCCTTAGACCGTCAGTTGGCAGTTATCCAAGCCCCGACCCCTAGAGTGCTATTTGTATGTGTGGAGTGACATGACTGGAGGGGCGGAGAGTCGGGCTGCAGTTGCTCCGTCCTAATGTGGTCTTTACGGCACCTAAACAGCCTATTTTCCAGTCACCCCATGGAGTCTTGCTACCTGTCGTGGGGGACCCACTGTCGAGTGTCACGCCTAAACAAGTTGTTTCACATTGTCAGTTACTGCGCCTGAGCCCACTTCTACTCGTCTTGACATTGTTTTGACACTGTAGTCTGGTGCGTGTGGGGGAGAGCGTACTCTGTTATGCGGTTCAAAGCGGCATTCACTCAGTTCTGAGGCTTTCTTCGTGAAATAAGGCTGGAATTTTGCACTTTTCATCCATCCTGAAGGACAGGGCTGTCATTGGCGTAGATCTAAATTTACTGTTTGTTACTCCGCTACATTAAGACTGCGTAATTATCACATAAGTGTGGCCGTTAGTTCTTTTACCCCTTGCACTGTGAAGGGATCTTTTGTGGGTCCTAAACTTCGATTGAATGCGCTCGTAATTCTGCGCATCCATAACTCCGAATATCAGGAGATTTGAAATCTACTTTTACGTGACACATATAAGAGTGAGGTGTGCACCACTGCGACAAATCTCACCGCGTGTTGACCGAGCACTATTGTCCGGGTAGGGGACGTGGAGGGGAAAGAGTGAATGAATGAGTGAGACGGATACCGGTTTAGCATAGGTCAAGTCATTAGCTTCCTCGCCATTAGCAACCACAAGCGCTTTAAAATTATCACGAAACGCTCACGTTCGTGACTTGGTAGGTTACCAGTTAACGGGGTATCTTCGTCCTTGTTCGAAACGCGAGTCAGGTGAACTGAATTCATCTGTGGGGGATTTTTATGATAGTTTCGCATATATGCGATAAAAGACCCCTGTTCGAAGCCTATACCACATAGACTTTAGGATCGGGTTGTATGTGGTACGTTTCAACGCCCGTTTACCGCTGTCGGCAGCTGCACCAACGCCGATCCCCGATTTTTTTGGCCCGGTCCCGTCAGAAGAACAGGGCGGGTGGACGAAATGAGCTGGATGGATCGCAAACCAGCCTCACTATGAAGCACTTCTCACGCTCGTCCGTGCCCACCTCGCGATGGACCTTGTCCGTTACCCATTTCCCACGAACATATTACCTGTTATTTTACGCTTGCATTCGTGCCTCCCAAATTTCCTGCAGATCCCAGCCCCCCGGCTACAACCCAAATCGTTGAGGCCTACAATAAACTGCGCAGCAATATCCTTCTTCTCTACGAGCTGCGTGCGGCCATGCTGCAGTGCGACTATGAACTCCAGGCCGCCCGTTCTCGCATGGAGCTCTTTGCTCCGGACAAAGTGAGCGTTTATCTCTTTCTCTCTTCTAACCTTTCCTGCCTTCTTGATCGGTAATTACTTGAGGCACGTGGACACAAGGGTATGTTGCTAAGGGTGCAACAGGCAAGACGCAGACAGCTGTTTCATGGTTGCTACCCATAATCAGCACGCCATATGCCTTGTGCGTCTTGTCTGTTGTACCCTTAGCGACATACCCTTGTATTATAAATGGAATGTGTCCTATGACACAGCGTTCATTTATCGCCAGTAGCAGACTGGTGGGTGGACAGAATGCGATCGAGTGAGATCCTAACCACACCAGTGAGTGTCACGCGCTTGTTTGACTTCTGCACCTGGACACCTTGTAAGTCGAGTTGAACTACTGTTGGTTGACCGGCGGCATTTTTGGGTCTATTTGTTGGAGAAATGGGTCTTTCACTGCCTTTGACCTGTATTTAGCCGTAGTATTTAGGGAACAGATTACTAGTTCGGATTTATTTCACCCACCGCCGCGTGGCTATTTGGTTTGTTCTCCTCGCTTACCCATTCTCTCTGGGCAGTCTCATTATCCCTCTTCTGTGTAATTAAGAATTGGTTTTCGTGTAGCCTACCTCGCCCTGTCGACCATAGCATTCCCACCGAGCCCCCCCCCGCCACCCCACGTGGGACATGTCAGGACGTGTATTGGCGGTGATAAATATTTGTTTAGGATGCCTTATATGGCAGCCTACACAAAACACGGGAAAAGGAACCGTCGACGATACACGTTGCTGTGCGCAAATTTCCGCGGAAATCACGTATAGAATTAAGGTACGGGTTAGGGTTAAGCTAAGGGCTGGGTTTCATTTTGAGGTTAAGGTCAGAGTTGGGGTTAAGGTCATAATTAGGCTAGGGGTTAAGATTATTATCGTGTTGACTGCATGGCTTCGGTTTAGGGTAGATTTAGAGTTAAGATTAAGGTGAAAGTTAACTTTAATGTGAGGGTTAGTGTTAGCGTTAAGACACGGGTATATGTACCCTTCACCGTAAGGCCACGTATTTTAAGCGGGCGAGGCGGTTTCTATTCCCGTGCCCCGGTTAAGCAGCCATACAAGGCATCCCTACAAAGTATTTTCTCAGAGCGAGTGAGCCTCTAGTATCAGCTGCTTTTATGCGGTTCAGGAGGTTTGGTATCTACTCAATGTGTATGGTAGCGTTTTCCAGTTGGGCCGTGACTGTCTGAATATGTACACGTGCATATTCTGCAGGCAGTCAGACTGTAGGGTCAGTGGGTTTGGAAGTGCTAGCTAGGAAGACAAATGGGTCGAAATTGCATGTAAACCCTCCCCCCTACGTACTAAGGTAGCTTTTAGCTACCTTTTAGGCAGGGCAAATATTCCCGTGTCTTAGCTCGACCCCCTACCCTTAACACCAAACCTAAGTCTAATTTCCCTGGAATTCATCACAAAGTCACCCGCTTGGACAACTTTTCTGGTTCCCGTGTCCTGTGCGGGACTGGCACATAAGCGACTCCTACCAATTAATGACCTTGGCGCAATTGAGCTTTGAACAAACTCGTCGACTATCGTAACGTTGGTTGTCAGCTACAATGTGCCTCAAATGACCATTATACTCTTCCCCCCTCTGTCGTCGGCATTCATTCTGCTGCAAATGCTGTCCCCAATGCCTCAGTCTGAACCTAAAACCTCTCGAACACAGCCACCTATCTGTCTGTCTCTCTCTCTCTCCCTCCTCATAGCCTCTGCCTGCGGGCCTGGTGAACGTGACAAAAGCGGCTGTAGAGATGACAGCCCGTCAACCTTCTGGCAATGCGGCCGCAGACACTAACCTTTCCACCTCCGCCTCCTCAAGCGCCCACCAGCCTGGCGGCCCTACCCACGCAGTGCCAGTGGGAGTTGACGCTAGCGTAATCGCAGCCCTCAAGGCAGCTGACTCCAAACGACCTATGCCTCCGCGCCACTCCCTCGGCATTGCCGGTTCCCTCGCCGCAGCCTCGGGCAGTTTGGCGGCGGTGGCGGCAGCGGCGGCCAATCAGAAGGAGCTACCTGCAAGGACGACGGAGCAGGCGACCAGTGAAGCCACCCCCACTGGTGCGCGTGCTGCCTCCTCCATGGCCGCGCCCTTCCCTACTTCGCATCCGGGTATGGTTGCTGCTGGTCAGCAGCAAGGCCCTGCAGGACAGACCCTAGGTAACCTCGGGTCTCCTCCGAGGGGCTTGGAAACACTGTCGGACAGTGGAGAGTCCTTCGGTATGTCTCCGCCCTATGCATCTGTGCTGGGTGGTGAAGGTCAGGTGCGTATCAGTCGCCGGAAGCGTGCTGTGGCTACAGAACAGATGAGGGCCTTTAAGAGGCTGAAAACGAAGGAATCCCTGTTAGATTAGGTGTGTTGCCTCCGTAATCTGTTTTTTTATCGATTGAAGGTGAAGCGAAGCCTCACTAATAAACGATTATTTACATTCCCGCTCGTTTCTCTTTGATTTCAGCCATTTTTGTCGTGTTTGGCAGATGAGCCGCAGGAAGACCAAGTTCCTTAACGGAAGGCTCTATGCAGCTTAAGTGGAGTCAATTTAAAATGACCCGGACAAGAATGAAATCGAAGTCTCAAGGGACTCCGTCTGGCAAATAATAAAATCCGGAAAATAGCCTGATAAGAGAACCGTGGCACCAGAAAAACACATAGGTACTCATTTTTAGGCTGTGTGGATTACCAAATAAGGTTACGAAAATGTGTCCCTACAGCCCACTGCTTCCATGTTTAATTCTTCCCAGCGCAGACTAGTACGGTAGCTTCTCAAAATACTGAAGGATATTCCAAACAAATGTGCGACTGCCCACTAAAAATCGCTTTCCGTTTTATCGGTACAGTTTAAGACTAATATTTCCAGCAAATGTATGATCACTTTCAACGTAGAATCACTAACCGCAGACGTATTACATAATGCGTTAATAGGCACTAACTGTCCTCATGCGTTTGAAACTCGTTTGTCGAGTGAATTACTCCACCTCCGACTGATGGATGCTTGCGTAGAGAGAGATTAGCAGAGCAGCAATGGCAATCTGTTTCGTCTACTCCATGTCGGCAAACGTATGTTTGAAATTGAATCAGAAGCACTGTCCTGGGGGATGTTGACACTATAATCGTGGCCGTGAGCAACCGTGGGGAATTCCGACATCTATTTTTTTTTACTATCAGTAGTTTTCCTGGATGCCCTAATCTATAACAGTTCGACCGTCGCAGTCCGACAATGCCCACCGTTTGCTCCACAGCAGGGTGGTGCAGGGAAGGTGGCTTGGGCTGGATTATAGGGTGAGTCGACTTTCAATGCATCTATCTCACTCTTTGTTCCACTACCCCATCTGGGAGAGGCATGCCCTAATACATGCAGTGCACCCGGCGACCTTTCCGCGTATTCTAGTGGATAACTGATCGCCGAATTAACCCTTCCTCTACGCCTTAGTATATAGACAAGAGGATGGGTTAGTTAGGCGGTCCGTTATCCGCTAGAATACGCGGAAAGGTCTCTGTGTGCATGGCATCAGTTAATCGCAAGCCAAGCCTTGTTGAAACTATCGTCGACTTGTTACGGGACATGCTCAGGCGTTTCGCCTTCGGGTTCTATCATGAGTCCTCAAAAAAGTGGCCAGAAATATATGTAGGGGTACCGATGTAGACAGGGGAGACTGGGATGACCACTTCTGGTTTATTAGCTCTCGTCAGCCAGCCATCCTATCGCTGTGACAAAATCGTAAGCATAGCTCAAAAGAACGACTGAGGTGGTTTGTGCACATTATTCGTCCTCTACCTTACTAGGTCATTGTTGTTGCTCTCGATCCCGTACCGTTATTCGCATAGAAGTGTGGAAGAGTGGGTCAATGCAAAACCTTTCATGACAGTTTGTCAATACATGAAATTGGTTATCGGATCTTCGGTAGTACATCGCTGGCGAAGAGAATGGGCTGAACTCCTCACGCGTGGAGAGGTGCGGTCAGTGAACTTATCGAGACCGACTAAATCAGGCATTATCGCAGCCTTATCAAGTACAAGTTAGCCAGCCATATCCAAACGCATGTCTGGGTAACCTCGGGTAAAAAGCAGGATTCTTTGACCGTTGAGCCTTAGTGAGTCCTATTGGTCCATTTTATTGTCGGTTACTAGCACCTGCTACTAGGTCATTCTAACCCGAGGTTGTGTTTGGCTGCCTGTTGACTGGTGGGCTGCAGGGAAATTTTGTTTCAATCGAAAAAAATTCCCCAATTAAGAGCCACCCTAGCCTGTTTCCTCAAAATTACGGCAGTGTTCTGCGCCAAAGACTGGTAGGGCAATCAATCAATCCGCAACTGCCTCGTTATAATATGCCTGACCATTATGTGCGACAGTATTTCAAACAAAATTAAACGATGGTCGTGATGAGCCATTTAAAGGACGTTTGCTGATGTCGCGTTCATATGTGGCCTCCAAGTAGTGAGTTTACTCAGTGCGTCACAATAATTATGACTGTGCTGCAAAACCTGGGGTTCAGCATGGCTGGCTGATGACGGCTAAAAAGCCAGAAATGACCCTTCCAGTATGCCTTGTATTTGTCGGTCTTATCATTGTGCCTATATCAATAGCCGCTTTGTGGGTGCTGGCGGGATTGCCAACTGACGGGATAACTCGGACCGCGTGGTCAGCCCAATGTGTGTTTTGTGTGGAGTGGCTGACTGGCGGACTGAGAGTCAGGCTGCAATGGCTCCTTCTTAATGTGGTCTTTATGGCACCCCCACTCTGTGGGATCCGAGCCAGGTGTGGTGGCACGCCCAGGGGCGGCTCCGGCCGCGCCAGCCACCTGTGCCCTCTCCCATCTCCGGTCTTCTTGATTGTGTCATGAGACCGGGCTCAGAATGGGGGAGGAGAAGAGATGCGGTAACGTTGAGTGCCGCGGTTGGAAGGTTGCCAACTGACAATTACACTCAGACCTCGCAGTTAGTCCAATGTGTGTTGTGTGGAGTGGCTGACTGGTGGTCTGAGAGTCAGGCTGCGATGGCTCCTTCTTAACGTGACCTCTGGCTATCTCACACATGTGAGATGTAAGCCGTTCAACCCCCTGTTCTGTGAAATCCTGGTGCTTGTGTTTTGGGGGCCAGGTCGTGTACGTAGTACACGTAGACGAGGTCACCAGCAGCTGCGCCCGCTTCCGCATCAGACAACTGACCGGCTCGGACAGTGGTCTGATTGTGGGGGTGGGGGAGAGAGTGAGGTCGAGAGCTCAGCTTATTTTCATCACTATAAACAATCTGACGCGCTTGAAACTATCACGGTGCGCTAAAAGCCGTGGCTTGGAAGGTTGCCAACTGACGGGATAACTCAGACCGCGTGGTCAGCCCAATGTGTGTTTTGTGTGGAGTGGCTGACTGGCGGACTGAGAGTCAGGTTGCAATGGCTCCTTCTTAGTGTGGCCTTTATGGCACTCCCACTTCGTGGGATCCGAGCCAGGTGTGGTGGCACGCCCAGGGGTGGCTCCGGCCGCGCCAGCCACCTGCGCCCTCTCCCATCTCCGATATTCTTGACTCTGTCTTGATACCGGGCTCAGGTGGGGGAGGAGGAGAGAGTGCGGTAGCTGCAGCGCAAGGCTACTATCACTTGAAACTAATTCACGCGCAAGTCACCGTCCCTGCACCACCTGGTGTGGAGCATACGGTGGACCTCGTCGAAATCGACGGTCGAACTGCCGGGTGCTGGCGGAGCTCGAGAGTGGGCACAGGGCACAACGGGCCGAGTGAGTCCCGTATCCTATAGATGAGTGCCCATCTACTATCGTAATGCTCCCGATCGAAACCGGAAAGACAACGAGCTCGTAGCGCAGTCGGTTAGTGCGTTGAACTTCTGACCAAAAGGTCGCGAGTTCGAGCCTCGGTCACCATACATCTGGCTGGCTTATGATGGCTAATAAGCCAGAAGTGGCCATTCCAGTCTCTCTTGTCTTTGGTGGTGATATCATTCTGACAATAATGATGATCCAGTTATACCAAACCGCAGGTGATGCCCCACTCGAGGATCGAACGCGCAATCCGTTGATCAGAAATTCAACAATCCTCGTGTGGTGCACCACCTGGGGTTGGGTATGACTGGCTGACGACGGATAATAGGCCAGAAATAGCCATTCCTCTCGTAATAACTTTAACTCAACTTTGAAGAATAAGTCAGCAGCAAGCTGCTTCTGCTGCTTATTATCTGGCGTATATAACATGCGGGTTTCTATCGTTTATTTACAAGGATAGGTCGGTTGATATTCAATAGAGTTACGGAATCATCGCCTTCTATCCATAGATCTCTGAACCCATTTGCTACAGCAAATCAAAATAAATAATTGGATTCGCTGGTTAAACAGATTGCCATTTCGTTTGGAAATGGTTCTGACGCGTGCTTTGATGCTTAATCGGGGTCCATGGTAGAACAGGGGACTAGGAACCCCTTCGTGATACAAATGACCTTGCGTTAAACTCCAAGCAGGTCAGAGATAGAGTCAAGGTTAGGCTTAGTAAACGGAACATGCATCCTTCGTGGGACTTAGCGTAGGCTCACCTGTATTAGTTGTAGATAAGCTCCTCTTTGCATGTCTTACCTCGTTCAGTTCCTGTCCAGACCCTTTACGCTTATCGTGCAAAGTGTACTTTTTGTTGCGTCGTGGGTATGTCATTAACAGCTCTCTCCTCGGCCTTCGAACCAATCATCAACGAGCAGAGCTACCTGCGCTGAAGCTCCCGACTGTCCGGGAAAGTGCATTTTTTTGTTAAAAGCGTATGCATATGGTAACATTCACTGATGAATTAAGGTACCCACACAGCCGAACTGACCCTCATCGAAACCGGGAGGAATGGATAAGAGGGGGAAATTACCCAGAAAAATAACAAAAAACAGTCATTCGTGTTTCTGTGGGGTAGCTGTCACCGCAAGTTGAAAGCACATTTCAGAAGAACTGCTAATGGGACTGAAAATCAAAATTACAGTTTCGCCCTCAGATGAAAATGCTCCTACAGATCCATCAGCATCCAAACAAAGTGATCATAATGCTTCTTTTTCAATAGCCTGTAAGATGTCTGTGCAAGTCCGTCATTCTGCATACGCCATTTGACGCTGTCAAGTTGTATGAGCTTGGCCCTGTCAGCCAACATTTTTCGTGAATGATTGCGGCTGAATTCGAAGAAACTGTCTTCGTCCTTTGATGCCCGATCAATGGATAGTTGTTTCAGTTGGCGTCGTCTATAGATGTCTTCATCTTCTCCGCCGTAACTGTAGAATACATTGGATTCACCGTTAATGGCCTCAAGGTGCTCCCAGCGAAAGGCTGTCACGGCTCCCAAGAATTCAGCGTACAGTCTGCAGCGTGAAATAGTGTGCATAGTTAACAAAGTGCTAATCGTTAAGGAGATGATTATCTTTTTGTATTAAGCGGATTTCCAATGATCCACCTGTGGCTCTACCCGAAAGGGCACTGCTCCCAGCTCGTTCCCGGGGTGAGTAGATATGACTTTGGGACAATACTCTTTTCGTTTATCAGTAGGCTGAACCCTTGTCAAATCCAAGTCCACGTGAGCATACAGTTACTACTTCAGATATTCGGGATTTTGCAATAAATGCGAAAATGCGGTTTACCATAAAACTCACTGGACGAGTTTTTAGGCTGAATGGCAGGTCGGCTTCGTGAAACAAAGTCATGGAATAGATACTACTTATATAGCTGCTAGGCATTTCTCCGAGTATCCAGGTTGGTGGGGCTAATAAGAAATAATTTGATGACCACCATAAAAATTGCCTTAACTCCATTGATCTCAGAGCTCGGGTTAAGTTTAGGATTATGATTATTGTAAGCCTTGGGGGTTAGTACACGGGATTACAGTACGTGTCGTATCTCATGAAATATCACAGATTTCGTGCAAGGTGTACTTTTTGTTGCGTCGTGGGTGTGTCATTCACTGCAAGCACAGCTCTCTCCTCGGCCTTAGAACCAATCATCAACGAGCAGAGCTACCTGCTTTGAAGCGTCCGGCAATCTGGAAATTACGGCCTTTGAATATCGTATTTTTCCGCGTCAGTCAGACAGACCAAGGTGGAAGAAAGAAGGTTATTTTTAGAAATTCAGACGTTTTCTCGATGGTAAAGGTTCGGATTTGGAAATCTCTGTTTTCCAATGCTCTAAAACACAGTGCTAACGTCTACCGTCTACCCTATATTTTTCTGTTAGGTCCATTTACTGTTAAATGTTACCCGGATGGGTTCATCACAACAGCGATGCTAAATTTGAATAATGTCATACGATGCCTCTTGTATGACGAAATTTCTACTAATGCCTAATTTAGAAACGGAACGAGCAGAAAACAAACAGTTTTGAAATATTTTAGTATATATAGGGCCATTCCGTCGTGTATTGACAATGTTAGAACAAAGTATCAAGTAAACACATGCAGGGAAAAAGGCCCTGATATAAAGAGAAAACTGGGTTCTATAATTTGCAGCAGAACAATTATCGTTTCCTTAAAAGTAGTAAAGCACGTGTACTGACCCAACTCCGAGCGCATGTTGCAACGCTGAACCTCTCGCGACTACCTGAACGTGCGCAGCAGTGGCTGCCTGGCCCTGGCCAACCTCGGCTCTCCAAACTGACCAATCATCTTCGAGGCCAACTGACCAATAATCGTCGAGGCTGGCTCACGCGTGGCCTCGTCACTGTCTCACACTTGGTACGTCGCTCCCGCGGCGCCGGACTTGTGCTGTAGCCCAGCTGCCAGCTTCTTCCAACCCGTTCTCCGATAGTTCTGTGCAGAATACGCTATCTTTCCAACGACCGTCCCACTTCACCTCTTCTCATATGGCAACGTGCCAGAATGTCGTATTAGCTAGGGCCTTCCCTATTAAGTTCAGCTGCCACGATACACTTAGACATGCGTCAGCCAATATTTCATTCAAGCCCTTATTTAGAAAGGTAACCTTATTTAGAGTGTGTATAATTGATCTAAGTCATAGTAATTGAAAATTTTTTGTGCACATTCATTTTTCTGGGCGATGAGGTTTTATTTTTGGGGAGTTTACAGTTATCACCCTAACGGCCGTCTGCATTCAAAACTATGTCCATGAACTCACTACTTCGGTACCTGATTTTAGGCAATATTCCTTTGACCCACTTGTGAAAAACTCGGTGGGATTCGAACCCACGCCAGTAAGGGGAAGGCTTTAGTACAGCCAACGCTCGAGGCAACTGAGCTACGAGGCCCCACCGGCAATATCTTATTTTGATGGTTTGGATAAATGCATACAAAAATATCTACGTTTATGGGGAAGCGATTGCAAACACTGAAAATTGGGAAGTATGCATCCATATTTCCAAGACGACCTGTAAGTCAGCACCAGAAATATTTATAGAGAAATCGGACTTGAGGAAAGTTCCGTTAATATACAAAAATTTTATGTCTACGATTGCAACTGACAATTTTATTTAAATCCATTATTCACCGATCGGCCGGTGAAAATGTGAGCTTATGAAAAACATTTGGTCTTGTGACGTCCTTATCGGCGTTATCGCACGAAAACCTGTTTGCTTACGTCACGCGCATCTCAAATAATGGAAAAACACAAAAATCCAACCAATTCTCTTAAAACCCTGTTAGACTCTACACGCACACAGTAGGCTGCTTGTTAAAGGTCATCCTATAAACAAAACTTATTCTTGAAGGATACTTAAGCGTTAAGTTCTCCGAAGAATTATTTTCAATCCTTATTCTGTTTGTGCTGATCTATCTGCTCTGTTATTTTTGCATGGACAGGCTTTCTGTATAATTAAACCGTCCAATGAATTTCGAGGTTTTTGGAATTTTGGATATTTCTTAACAACGTAATTTTACCTTTAATAGCAATTTTATCTTTTACATTCGTTTAAAGTCGTTCGTTCGTTCTTATTTCAAAGCTTCGGCACCGGTGTGCAAGTGATCTGCAATCTTTCTTAAATTTCGCCATATTGCTTGTGATAGGTCACATTAGTGTATTGCACACATTATCATGCCCAATATATCACCTAAATGAGAAAGGTTTTATTAGGCTCCTTCGCTATGCGGCTGATCTGCTACATGTATGGACAGAGCACGATACTATCACGATATGATAAACACTGCGGCTTGGACGGTTGCCATCAGACAACTCAACTCAAACCTCGAATTTTTGAAGCATTTTTTCCCGGATATAAATTTAAACAGGCGTATACAGCAGGATTTATTGGTACCAACAAATTTCGTGACGGCTTATCAACTGCAACGAATGGAAGTGGATAGCAGTTTAAATTTACAGAAAAGCAATACATATCAAGGATTAGAGTACAACGTAAAGAATAACCAAGTCAACGCGTTAGCTTTAAACTTCAGAGGCAAGAAAATGTGGGGTAGTTGTTAATTCAACTACAACCATTAAACATCTAGGGATGAAAATCACCAGGGAACTTTAAGACTGACCACGTGGTCTAGTTGCTTGCAAAGGTTAGGTTTCACCCTATGTATATACGCCTCTTCCAAGTAGCGCACATTCCGAGTTGTTCGTGCCCGAACCAGTACTCGAAAAGCTGTTTTGAGGTCTGCAGAGTGACCACTGTCTAAGTGATGTTTAGTCATCGAAGACCGTGGTACTTTGTTTTCTTGTTTAAAAATCAATACGGCAAATTTTCAGCGGCCCTGGTTGCCAATTGCATTTGCCAAATGTACTTGCATCCACAAGTGCGCTTGAATTCATAAACACAGTTTGGGGTGACATGCAACGGCAAGCCGTCCTTTGGCTTGTTGATTGGCAGACTTCTAGTTATCTGTGCAATGCAAAGACGGGTTGCAGTTGATAAGCCGTCACGAAATTTGTTGGTATCAATGAATCCTACTGTATATGCCTTTTTAAAATTAAAACCTCGTAGTCAGCCTAGTGCAGGGTTGTGCGGAGTGGCCGACTGGTCGACTGAGAGTCAGGTTGCGATGTCTCCTTCTCAACGTGCCCGCTGGCCCTTTCACTGATGTGAACTCTGAATTGCGGACCCCTTTTAGAGGAAGATGTTGGTTTTTGGTTTGTGTATGTGGCACACATAGGTGTCTTTTTTCCGTTTTTATCGCACAACATGATGGCACTAATGTCGCATCTGGCATTCGCGAGAGGCTTACATCTATCACAACTTATTCCTGTCTTTATTTCGTGCGCTTTTTATGCGAAAAAACTAGTCGCAATTTTGCTTGATATTGGCGATCCTGTGGTGTAATTGATCTTTTGTAGGGTTCGGTTGTTGCATCCTGTTGTGCCGAAGCGAGAGAGAGAGAGCTACGCTTTATTTTGAAAGTATAATTCCGAAAATTTCAGCAAAGCAGTATGCATGTATGTGAGGCGTGGGCATTGGGAAAGAAGGCAGCTTACTTACTACTTCAGTAGTCAGCAGTGTGCTGGTTTGATTTTGTTTCGAGTACATTTCCAAACACCATCTGGCTTCAAGCTTTAATAATCTGTAGTCTATGGTGTCACGGTTGAATGAGGTCGCTAAATCATTCGGTTCGCCCATAAACGCTAGGAAGACCAAAGAGTTTTCAAGCTGCCCAGAAGGCAACTCTCGAGATAAATGGCTGTCACTTAGAAGAAGCAGACCGTTTCAAATACCCCAGGGAGGTTGCTGCCGAATGTACAGACTGAGGATGACATTATCTCCCGAATCGGTGCTACTTGTTGGATTTTCTCAAAAGTTAGAAATTGCCTATGAACCCGACGCGCCACGACGATTCGCGCGTACTGTGCATCCATCCGGTCTGTGTTTCTCTATGGCTGTGAATGCTGGGCTATACGCGTGGAATATGATAAAAAAAGGAAGAAGTTTGCCACGACTGCTTGAGCACCATCCTTCGAGTGAAGTAGACCGACTTCCTCTGAAAGGAAACAGTCCGCACTCGCTGCGAAAATATCGCAAGTATATCTCCAGCTATCCGATAATGACGATTAAGGTCGTTTGATCACGTTTTTCGTCGCCCACCTCACTAACTCAATGTTACTACCCACGATCCTGCACCGCTACTCAAATGGAGGCGTCGAAGAGGGGGTTAACTCAAAATCTGACTCAACACAGTTTTTCAGGACACGGAAGTTGTTCTTGGACCTTCGGTATTTGGCATCCTTCTTTTGGTGAAGGGAATTGATTGAGCTATGCAGGTCTGCTGCCATGGATCATCAAGCAAAGACAGGCACAATCTGTGACATTATCGAGGTAAATTAGATCAGGCATGATCGCAACCGTAACAAGTACAATTTAAAATACATTTGTTCATCGTACGTTAGAGTTGCGGGGCTTTTATCACGCGATTTGGATAATATGGTGCGGTACTTGTGTAGTATCGTACTCACCATCTCCTCTCACTCCCACCATAGTCAATACGACCGAATTGGGGGCGGAGGTAAATGGGGGGTAGGCTACACACTTAAAGATTCTTACATACAACAGGGGCATTGAGGTCACCCAGAGAGAATGGTTAAGCGACGAGAACAAACCAAAAAGCTCAGTTAAACGCCAGCGAGAATGTTTCAATCTTTTGCTGAACTCTGTCTGTACGATTTTCTGAATCGAGAGTTCTATTTTTCACCGTGAGTTCACCTTCTCTCCCCCTTATGCGCGAGTCATTTGTCCCCGCATATTTTTTCACTACTGCAGCACATTCAAATGCAAAGCTCTACTTTCAGGCAATCGATCGAGTTCCTTCTACTGCTGGATAGCTCCAACGGACGATCCATCACGGTTTCTACGCAGGTGCATAGACTCGAAATATCTGTCGAACTGCATCCCTTTAAAGGTTTATAGTCAATACCAGACATGGTGTTTGTGTTTGAGGGACCAGGTCGTGTATATGGTACGCGCAGACGTGGTCATGAGGTATGTCAGCCACTGCGGCGATTCCCTGCGCCAGACAACTGATCGGTTCGGATCGTGGTCGAGGCCCGGGAAGGGCAATAGAGAGTGAGGTCGAAGGCTCAACGCCCTTTCCTCCCTATCCAACGCGCTGCCAACTGATGGGATAATTCAGGTTGGGCAATCAGCTCAATCCAACGCGCTGCCAACTGATCGGATCATTCACGTTGGGCAATCAGCTCAATACGTGTTTGTGTGGAATGGCCGATCGGTGGACGGAAACTCCGAATGCAATAGGGACGCCTTAATGTGCGCTCTATGGCACTCACATTGCTTAAGCTCCGAGCCAGGTGTGGCTGCACACTTAGAGGTTGCTCCGGTCCCGCCTGCGGTCATGACAGCAGGCTCAGTTGGGGGAGGAGAAAAGAGTGCGTTACATGCAGCGCTAGTCAACTACCACTTTAAACGTAGTTATGCGCAATTCCCTGTTCCTGCTGCACCTTGATGTGTGGCACACGGTGGACATCGTCGGAATCGACGGTCAAACTACCATATGTGCTGAAGTTCCCAGCATCCGTAAAATCACCTTTTCTAGCAACACCGCGCGCCAATAGCTACATTCACTGATTATGCTAGTCATCCACACAGCCGAAAAGATGCTGCTAAAAAACTGGGAAGAAGAGGTAAAAGGTGAGAGCATATAGCCTGAAAAATTAAAAAAAGCATTTTTTAATGGTTCGGCAGCAGTAAGCGTAAATTATGTAACATTAAAGCCGATTGAAAAACAGAGATACTGTTTCGCTGTCAGACGAAAATGACCCTACAGATCAAATAACATCCAAACAAAGTAATCATAAAACTTCCTTTCCATCAGCCTGTAAGATGTTTGTGCAATTCCGTCATACTGCATACGCCATTTTACATTGTCAAATTCTATGAGTTGATCCACACCGTCGATCCTTTTTCGTGTATGGTAGCGGTTGAATTCAAAGAAAATTCCGTGAGGAGGTGCTGTCCGATCGATTGGCATTTTTTTTCAGTTGGAGTCGTTTATAGATGTCGTCATCTTCTCCGCCCCAACCGTAGAATACATTGGACGCGCCGTTAATTGCCTCAAGATGCTCCCAGCGAAAGGCTGTCACGGCTCCCAAGAATTCATCGTAAAGTCTACAGCGGGAAATAGGCTGCAGGAGAATAATTATTGCCTGTACAACCAACAGAGTGCCGAGAAGGTGTTTTTGGCGCAGCTTGGAATAATTCCTTTGACAAAATTATGAAAAAACCTCGGCGTTCTCGGTGGGATTCGAACCCACGACAGCAAGGGTTTCGGGGCCGCTTAAGGCAGCCTTGAAGATGATTGGCAGGTTTGTAGAGCCGCGATTGGCCGAGAACCAGGCTGCTGTTGGTGCCCACGCACCAGTCCTGATAAGAGGCGCAACCTTGCAACAGCGCACGGAGTAGGCCTACCTCACGGACAAGGTTTCAGTACAGTCAGCGTTCTTGCCTCCTAGCCTACAAGGCCCCACCGGGAGTCGTGAGCTGAATCCCGGCTAATCCAAATCTGCGGTTGTGTGTAGTTGCCTGATAATAGATAACAAGTCAGAAATGAACATCCTAGTTTCCGGAGGCCTCATGGGTACTCCATCTTGCTTCGTGGTTGTATTTCTGGCTTACGCTCTCATG
Source organism: Schistocephalus solidus (assembly GCA_017591395.1). NCBI lineage: Eukaryota > Metazoa > Platyhelminthes > Cestoda > Diphyllobothriidea > Diphyllobothriidae > Schistocephalus > Schistocephalus solidus. The sequence continues at coordinate 63,492 of WEDG01001000.1, forward strand.
GCTCTGATGGTGTGCAGTAGAGAATATTATCCTGAATCCTAGTATTCTGCTCTTCCCTCGGATCTCTTCAGGTGCACATGCATTTAGTCTCTAATGCCCCCGAAAAACGCATGCACACTGATTTATTATCCCGAAGGGGTTGAATTGCAAAATAAATTCGAAAACGTACACGCGCTCCTGCTCCCCGAACTTTACATGATGAATTTAGGAGCAAATATTTCCAAAATTTGAAAAAAATGAGGAAATATGCATAGAAGAAAGGTTTTTAAACTTAGTAAGTCGACTTATGGGCAAACCTGCAAAGATTGCATTAATGAATTGAACCAGTTGATTTCTTACCTCTTTTGAGTAAACTGTTCTAACAGGAAACAACATGATTTGGAGGAAATCACTGTCAGATTCATGAATATGAATTTACAAATAACTCAACAGATACCCAGAAAATTGTCAACAGTCTAGAAAAATCCATTTACAAACTGTCCAAAAATACATCTTACCAGTACCTGCTCATCCAAAATCCATGTAGTTCAAAATTGAAAACTCGACTTTCTTCATAGATGATCGGGTATTCACGGTGAAACAGTTTCGTTCACAAATGGGCAGCAGCAGAAAGTTGAGATGTTTTGGATGAGGCTAGATATTATTTCTGGCCATCTGCCTTATTTTACTAAAATGCAATAATTTTTACCGGTCATTCGAATGTTATGGATAGATTTTAATCACTCTCTCTGATACTGTAACACTGTTGACAGATGGTCGTCCCTTATTCACTGTGTAAATTATGTTGTTTCCAGGACTGAACATCGAGGAGTCTGCGTCATGCATCGAACCCCTGATATACAAATGATAGAGCCCTTTCACGGATGCCTGTTTCTCGTTTCTAATAACACCATGATATCCCGTTGCGTTCCAATGCAAAGGCGCATGCTGTTTATAGAAAAAGTCTGAGATCATAAGTGAAATCCATTAAAAAATTTTTTTGCAATCACTTGCAAATTGGAATCACTCACCGCGCACTTTCAATATAATTTTTCTGCAAATCAAACTCTCCAGCTTATATTAAATAAGAATAGTTTTCAACAGAATGGAAACCTATTGTACGCTGCATCTAGGCATATACATTTCGAAGCCCGTTAGTGTTATCTGATTGGGTCAGCTCGACTGGCCGATTTATAAATAAGACTTGGACCTCAAAACATACCCTGCACTCATCGATCGGTTACAGGACTCACTAGTCCCGTTCTTCTTTGGGACTCGCTTGAGCCCCGCCAGCAGCTAGTATTATAGGCAATAGAACGTGACCAACAAAAACCAGGGAGACTGGAATTGCCATTTTTGGCTTATTAGCCGTTATCAGCAAGCCACACCCAACCCCAGGTGGTGCCCCACCCGAGGCTCGAACCCTCAACCTGTAGTTTAGAAGTCCAACGCTCTAATAATTTCTGGCATATAAGCCAGAAATGACCATTCCAGTCTCCCTGGTCTTTGTCAGTTATATTCTGCTACCTACACTTCTACTGATTCGCAAAGACAAGCACTGTAATTACCAACGCTCTGCATAAAAACCTTGATTTACAGACTAAACGTCCACTTACGGCTGATAATCAACTTCTGACTCGAACGCAGTGGCCATCTGTCTGACAGCAGGCCCACAGTTGTAAATGGTAGAATTCAAGATTGGCACCTTGTCGACGTCATGTAGAATGAAGCAGTCTATTGCGCGCAGCGGATCGCCTAGTGAACTCCCCCTTATCTCTCTCACAGCAGCATTGAACAGTTTGGCTCGGTTGAAGGGTTCATTGCCACTTTGTTCCGCGACAAGCACTACATACTGCACCGTCTGCTTGCGAAGGAAGACATGCATGCGGAACAGAAAGTTAAAGAGTTCTAGGTAGCGATTTCTGTAAGGTAGAATAATTGCCACCGTGTCCTTTGCAACAGTCCGATTGGGCGGACTCAGTTGTTTCAGGAGTTCAGCATTCAGGTCACTCAGATGTCCGTTCTGAGTAGAATTCTGCGAAAGATGGGGGATATTTGATGTGTACAAACGGCTGTCAAAGTCAAGAAATTTAGGTGCCTTCTTTGCCTTGTTGAACAGCTGATATTGCTGAAAGACAAAGACGAGGACGGCAAAAGACAAAACCAATGCGTAAGTTAAGAAATAGCACCACGAGGGGAAAATTCTGTAGAACATATCGTCTCCTCAACACCTTATTTGTCCCTTACGGTGACTGACGCGTGTGGCTTACCATGGCTGTAGGTGAACATCGAGCTGTGATTGGTTCAAAGGCTTGTGGTGCATGCATGTCTGTGTGGGACCTATGACCGACTTTACTGCTTTTGCTATGTGGGGGGGGGGAAATGGTAATTGGTTCAACTACAACGGTGAATAATCAACTCGATTGAGTACTTAATTTTTTTCGAAATATGCGTGTGTGTGTGTGTGCCACATACAGATTGGTCTTGCAGTGGATGCCATAGGATAACCGTCAAGGTCATTCATTTTGAAGTAGACCAAAGGGAGGCAAAATCTGGTAAAATATCGCCAATTCACAGTTGACGATAAGAATGTACCTATTGGAGACATACCTAGAAGTAGGGTAAAACACACTTAACAAAAGTCGCGTAAGGAGCGCTTCCTGTATCAGTTACTTCAGCCCCAGCAAGAACAGTCAAAACGCTCAGCGTGAGCACTAGATAACCCGAGGAAAGCAATCCAATGGTGATAGCACAAGTAAAAATGGATAGCCACAGCAGCATTCGAATTAGAGATCTAGACGATCGCCTCGTCCATCACGGTTAACGCCATGAATCCTAAGATAACCCTTGACATTTCTTCGATTAATTTTTACCCAGTACGAACAGTGGTATCGATGCAAGCATCGGGATGACAGAATGTTATTCACAGGTCTCAGTGCGAACGGCCTTTCCCAAGCCTTTCAAAAATAAAGTTAAGCAAAAAAATGAAAGACATTCTTTTTCGCCATCACCAGAGCTTCACGCCCCTCGGAGAATGACACCTCTGTGGAACATGAAAGCGCTGGCTCATAATTCAGGCAATCTCGGAATAAAGGAACGGTTTTGGAAGACGAAAGTTATAATTTATTATATGCCTAAGCTCACTGAAGCTATTGAGTTGCTCAAAGGAGTCAAAATCGCTAACTCCCGCTAAGTTACTGGTGAAGCTTTTGAAAAAGTCATTCCATATGCTATTCTGTGCATATGTTGACGTCAGATGTCTGCCAACCAATCGGAAAAAAATGCGTTGATTAAATCGCTCTATAAGGACTGAGGTCCGGGTGTTCGCAGCAAGCAGACCATAGTCAACCATTCCGCGATTTGTTGCAAACCGATGGAAAAACTAATCAAACAAAATTCAATACATATTCTAGAACGAAAAAATCTGCTTTGCGATTTCCACCATAGATTCAATAGTGACACCTCCTGTGCAACAAACTTGCTAAAATGTTTGGAACGGTGGACTGGGGCGGCGCATGCAGACTTTATCGAATTCCAGGGGCCTTTGATAGTGAGCCTCACAAGCTTCCGAAGTGGATTTAAAACTTCCTAAGTAGCCACTCTCAGACTGTTCATAATAATCAGCAGCAGTCGATAGAGGTTGCAGATGAAAGCGCTGTTCTTTACGCGTCCATGCTTGGTCCTAATCTACATATTTATGTAACTTTTGCTTAGTAAAAAATCGGACTGTCTCAAATTCATCGCACACACCCAGATATTCAACTCATCACTTGTAGACCATAGAGACCATACTATTTTCTCTGCAGTTGGCCTGTATTTAAACTAAGAACTCTACAATGATTTACGAGTATATATATATATATATATATATATGAGGAGCCGAACCCCTCGTTGCTGTGTCACACAGCAGCGAAACATCAGCGAAACACGTGTCTGGGCTTTTAGCTAGTATCTATGTCGGAAGTACGGTATAACGTCTTTTGTCATGTATATATGTATATATATATATATATATATATATATATATATATATATATATATAAAGAAAAGATGAAAGTCTTTGGGAAAATAGAAACTTTAATGCGTAAATTATCGAGACTGGTCCCCCAGCTCGTCGTCAGACTACGGGCAGTGTACAGGAACAATTAATTAATTAACCGTTTAAACAAAAGATTCTGAGGTTGGGAGAAATCCGAATTAATACGCGTTGAGTGCATTGTTTCATCCCATCGTGATAGGTTCTGCGCGTTTGAATTTTTCTTTAGCGATTTTGTATGCGGCATCTAAATCTATAATCATGGTTGATGCATGCCTCATCTGAGTGCATTGCTTCCACGAATTCACGGCCTTTTCTGATTGGGCAGATGCCAACAATCCGTGTTTTCTCACATGCAAAAATATGTCCTGCTTCCAGTGTATGCATAGCCACTTGGGGTAAATGGTCTCGTCTTCTACCCGCTAACTGCGGTTCTTGTCGTCCGGTTGAGACAGATTTCCCAGTTTGGCCACAATAAACGGCATTACAACTCGTACATGGAATTTTGTAGACAAAATCTTTTTTATCCAGGTAGCTAACCCTGTCCTTAGTGTGAACAAGCTGTGAGCGAAAAGTAGATGTAGGTTGGTGTGCTACTTGTATCTGGTGTTTTCTTAGCTGTCTTTCGACAAGCCCTGATACATTTTTAATGTATAGGAGAGTTTGCCAGGTCATTGTTTTGTGTGCCTCGGTGGCCGCGTCGTTTGAAATACCTTTCACTTTGGATTCTTGCCGCTTCAGACATCGATGCACGAAGAAACGCGGTTATCCATTTTATTTCTGCTGGACAACTTTTTTCATCAGAGCAGCGTGTTTTGGCTTGATTTAGGAGACTGTAGACAGAACTCCTTTTGTGAGAGAAAGGATGATTACTCGCAAAGTGTAGGATGACCTCAGAATATGTTTCTTTGCAGTAAAATGAGGTGTTGAGTGATCCATCAGTTTTCCGATGTACGAGGACATCCAGAAATGGGAGTTGTCCATCAGCTTCCGTTTCAAAGCTGTAATGCAGAAATTGGAATCGATAGCTCTCCCTGATGTTAAACCTCCTCGAGGTTGACTACTGGCGGGCTCGCGTGACCACTGTCCCCTTTGGGGCCAGCATAGGTTTAGGCAAGTCAGCATGCCTGTTGGCCTCCCCACGTCAATCGGCGGTTGTTGCAGTTCGCGTGAGTTGTTTTCTGCCTTGCGAGCGCATCCGTGAGGCAGTGTTCGACGTTGTTCATGGGACCTCCGGTGACCATTGCTCTTTCCGTGAGCATCGGCTCTCGGTTTCGCGTGCTCGTAGCTCCGCCAATCACCATTGCTTTCTCAAAGGCGAAATCGTGGTTCAGCTGTTGTATGTGACCATAGACAAAAGACAGCTTATCCTTGCGGTTGGTTGTAAGTTGATGTTCGTACAATCATCTGCCCAGATGTGCGCATGTTTCACCAACGTAGCTTTCATCGCAATTTCGGCATAGTATACTGTAGACCACTGCTGATTGTTCTGCTAACGGTAGCAGGTTTTTAAATTTCAAACTTTGCTCTCTGCTTGCGCATTCTGGTTTATAAGCCACGCCGATCCAAAAAGGGTTTTAGGATTATTACCGTCGCCTCTGAAACATTCTTCACGTAGGAGATTGCTTGTCAGAACTTTGGCGTTTCTTCGCTTGACCGCTCAAACTGAGGTTCACTGAGACATTTGCGGATGAAGGATTTTAGATAACTGTTGGCTAAAAAAGGGCATCGCCTCCTCCTTCCCACTGTCGTCGCTATAGCGTGTTTGAACAGGTCGGAAGAGGGTTCTGACACATCTCCGTTTGTGAACAACAGGGTGGTTGCTCCGGAAGTGGAGGATGCGCCTGGTAGTAGTTGCCTTACAGTTGACCGTTGTCCTTATCTTCCCGTCTGCCAGCTTTGTAACTTGGACGCCAAGGAAGGGCAACTGATTGGTGACTTCTCCTTTCATGGTAAACTGGAGGTAGGAAAAGATTGAATTTAACACTGCCTTAAAAGCTGGCACGTGGCTCCTCCTGATTATGACGAACTAGTCATCAACGTATCTCACCCAGAACTTCGGAGTTCGAGCTGAAGATCAGTTACGCCAACCTCTACAAACCTAATTCGGCAATTATTCCCGACAGACACGAGTCCATGAGTGGTCCCTGTTTTTGCTCGTAGACCTGGCCGTTGAATGCGAAGAAGGTCCCAAGACACAGTTCTAGGAGCTCGGTGATATGTGCTCGTTTGAGCTGTTGGTCGGTCTCGTCATATTTTTCACTGAGAAAACCCTCGATAGTGTTCATAGCCAGTGCATGTAGGATAGAGGTGAATAATAGGGTCATATCAAATGACACGTTCACCTCGTCTTCCTCACTTCAAGGTTTTGGATGCTGAATTCATAGTTCAATTCGAATCCTTGGTAAGAAAACGACGTCATTGGTACAGCCACATTAACAGTCCAAAGTTTTGGGTGCTACGTAAGGAGCCGATAGGGCGTAGGGGCACTCCTGGCTTATGAACATTTGACAGACCATAGAAGTGCGCCATCGCGGCATCAGTGGCTTTTGTTGTCAGCACTTCTCTTCGCATGAGAGCTTCCGCCTTCCCCAGCTTGTCAACCATCTTGTGTATGCTGTGCACGAGCTTTTTAGCTCGGTGGCAGTCGATGACACATGAGATTCGACTTAACTATCTTTACCGCTGAGCGATGGTGAGTCGGTTGTCCTGCAGCCAAATCAGACAGTTGCCTGCAGTTCGCAGATGTCCCACTAACCACCGGTACTGACACAACTCTATGTGACCTCTCGACTTCTCTGCCCCACCCGTTCGTGTCCACCTCGATGCGTCCAGCTGTGTTTTAATCTCTCCACGAGATCCTGCACATCGGGATCGAAGCGGAGAGGATTGTCTGGCCTGGCAGGTAGAAGGACGTCAAATTTTGACCACGGTCGTGTCCGATTTATCCTCGGAACAAAGTGCGTTGCCAAAACAAGACTCTACCAGGCACCTTCTCCAGCCGCGAAGCATGGTTCAGCCCTTTGTATCTGGATTTCGTTTACCCCTTGCCTTCATCCAATGACTACATTCACCTCCTTAACTACGTCCTTTGGTAAACCCGTGGGGCTAAATCTACCCCTCTGCCCAATGCGGAAGTAGAGGCAACCACAAATTGTCGCTAAATTTCGGTGACCCAGTTAAGGTTACGTAGTTCAGTTCAAGGCTGCCTTCGTCCGACCCCTCCTTAATTGCCTTGGTTGTACGAACATCCAGACGACGGCCTACCGCCCAGCAGAGTCGAGCGTCGTCACCGCCAGTTAAAGACCGCTCTGCCTGCCTCAGAGGACTGGACACCTTTGTTGGACAAACTACCACTTAGACTTCGTGACATTCGTGTGGCACTGAAATTGGATATGGCTAGCAGTGCAGTCGACATTGTGTTCGACTATCAGGAGAGATGGTCACGCCAGCCGTTCGGGGCGCCGACGAATGTTCTGACACCTCTAGGCGGCAATTCATGCGTTCCCTGTTCTCTGGTTTCGCCTCCCCTGCACGCTTCTCATTTCATAAAAAGGCTTGGTCCGCTGCCATTGCCATACTAAGACCCCCTCCTGATACTCTCACGCACTACTAAGACCTATCAGATCCTTCGCTGTAACAAGGAGGAAGTGGCTAGCATCGTTTGGGTCAATACTACTGTCCCACAGGAGCAGCTGGGCCTGTCTCGAGGAACGAAGTGTGCTAAACCCAGGGCTCCTTGCTCCTTTGCCTTCGGTTTAGGCGGGAGCCCTGTCGTCAGCACCACGGAGTTAACAAGCAGTGAGGCAATTCTACGAAAACGCATTTAGATCTGAAATTTAGAAGGTAAAATACCACAAAATATGATCCCTACATTGCCAAATCGTGAAGCATTCAGTCGGTATTTCTCTCTCCACCGATGGTCCGCAGCCCGACCAATTCTCGACCGGATGCACTTCGGTTGTCACTTGCCTGGTCAGACGGCCATTCTTCGTCTTGAGGAGGAAGCTATGTACTCCCAAGAAACTGCTCTGAAAAATATTGCACTCACGGGATGGTTAAGTTTTCCATGTGCTTCTACGTTCGTTTCCGAATCTTAGGCGGAAACCCGCCGATGTACAGTAGATTGCCTGCCTCACGAAATGTCCCTCTAAATTCTGCAATATGTTTTCTATTCGAAAAAATTACGTAAGTAGGCTCTTAGTATGGATTATCCTGCAGCCTAATCCCAAGATACTTTAAGTCACACCAGGACGTCTGCTTTTGAAAGAATTTCCTTCAGTCCACCTGAAATAAGCATGCTCATTAAAAAGATGCTACTTAAATAGTAGGTATCTTTTATTGATCTTTATTTCTTTTACAAATTCGAATATACTTTATAGAAAAAAAATGCACAAAAATACCTTTTCTTGTACTCGTTTGGTAGCGAATTACGCCTTCTTCAAATTTCATATTTGATGAAAGGGTATTTTTTCGGCTTTAAAAAGTTCGTAATTATGAGATCTTTTAAGCTCGTGAAAAGTTCATTCATAACACATCGTACCCGTTAATTTTTAATGTGGCCTCTAAACTATATAACATGATCCACATCCCTTGGAAAAGTTTACGAGCACTATGTGCACTATTCCTTCTATCTGAGAGAAATGTGTGATTTTCGTTACGCAAAATGTATAGAGCGTGTAGCTTGGAAACCCTGTATTCAGGTTGAAAATTTATCGGCAATTAACAAAAAATTGTAAAAGTATAAATTTGAAAAGGCGTAATTTGCTACCAAACAAGTGCAAGAAAAATATTTTTGGATATTTTTCTCTAGAAAATATATTCGAAGTTATAAGGGCATTGACGATTATTGAAACACTACCTACTACTAAGGAAGCCAATTTTTAATAGAGTATGGTTTCGCAGGTTGACTGAAAGAAGCTCATTCGAAAGCTGGTATTCTGACATAACTGATATGTTGTTGGGCTTGGGTTGCACCACAGAAAACATTACAAGCATACTCAAGTAAGTTGTTCCAGTAAAAACGCATTTCGAAATACGGATGATATTTCGTGCGATAGACAATCTAGTGTATATTGCATGCGGATGCCTCACGATTTGCCAACGTTGGGATTCAAGTTCATGGTATTTTAGTTTTGTAAGTTTTAGAGCTAAGAGCGCTTTCATATTATTATCACACGGTTTGTGATCTCGGAATCTGGCTTTGTGTATTCACTTCCCATTTGGTATAAGAAAAATTCCAACATTTATCGGCAGTCTTTTTGTTAGGTTTTCTTGCAAGTAGTGTAGTTACTGGCAGCACTCACTCAGGTTTTAATGCCACTGGAAACGCCCCTGTTGGCTTTAAATAATGCCCTCGAACCAAGACGTGTTAGGCTTGCTCTCAAAATGTTTATGTGCACTCTAGTTAAAATTCGCCCAACTCAATAGAATAACCGCATACTATTAAGGACTGCAAAGTTAATTGATTGAGATGCACAAAAGTGGTTCAGCCATAAATCAGGCAGACTGATCGAAAGCCAGGCAGGTGTTGTCCTGACATATCAACCGAAATTCGAAAGTGCGTTTCACCGCTGAATAAATTATACAAGTAGGGTTGTAATATCGATAACTGTGCAGACTAATCCAAAGATATCAAGGTTACGTCAGGATGTCAGCTTTGAACGAGCTTCCTTCTGAACGCATGCAGAAGTCATATTTTGTTAAAAAATAGCTACTTAGGAAGTATACATGTTTCCAATTGATTATACGTGCCCTTATAAATTTAAATACATTTTATAGGAAATATGCAGAAAATTATGCTTTCTTGTACTCATTTGATGGCAGATTCCGCTGACTTTAAATTTTATACATAAAAATCGGTGTCTTTCGGTTGTAAAAAACTTTCTAAATTAATGAATAATTTTTACCCTACCGGCCGTTACACTTTACTTCAAAGTTTCCCAACTACATGCTGTGTACATTCTGTCTAAGGAAAATCGCACATTTATCCGCTATATTAGCAAGAGATTATATAGTTCTCATAACATTTTGCGGTGGATGTGGATCACGTTGTGTACTTGTTAGGCAACATTGACAGATACGATGTATAGGAGTGAAAATTTCCGGTTTTCAAAAATTTCATAAATAGAGAAATCTTTAAATCAGAAAGGTACCAATTCTTCAAGAATAACGCTTGAAGAAGACACATTTTTTGCCGAATTATCATAAAAAATAACATTTTGTGCATGTTTTTATAAAATATATTTGAATATATAAGGGCATCGGAGATCAATGAGAAAAATGCGTACTACTTATTTTTTAATTTTTTAACAGAGTAATACTTTTGCAGGCAGACAAAAAATAGCTTGTTCAAAAGCCATCATCCTAAGGTGACTGAAATATCCTGAGATTAGGCTACACGAGGATCAATCTTATAACTCTACTCAAGTTAGTTGTTCGAATACTAAACGCACTTGAGAATTTCGGTGGACATTTCTCGAGATTTTTAATCTACTGTAGGTATACTTGTTTTTTGGCTGCTTAGTGCGTTCTTAGTGTGCATGTTTGGTATGCAAACCTCATACATGAACTTCAAACTAATCATTACGAAATGCATTACTTGGAAGACTTGCAGCTGAGTGCCTGTGACGAGAGATTTAAAGGATAACCCTGTTACGGAGAGCGCCCGGAAGTGACAACGAGGTAACTCCGCACGAGAAAGCTGACGATGCCTCTGATTGTCCAATCAGAAATTGGCAAGAAGCTAACAGCCGCAAGGGCATACTCAGACAGCCAAACAAGGTTTGACCTACTACCCTCGATGCCCGGACGTGTGCAACGGGTCCATACGCGCTCACGGAAGAAAGGCAATAAAACAGGCCCACAGGTACGCATAGACTTGACTCGTGTTTATGCCGAATAAAGGGTTGGCTTCGGAACCGCCTTTGGGACAAAACAAACCCCGAGATCGTTATGAGGGCAAGAGTGGGGTGGAGATAGAGATAGAGAGAGAGAGAAAAAAAAGAGAGAGGAATATGCTTTGTTCGGAAGTTGTCATCAAAGAGTTTCTGCAAAAAGTGTTCTTACTTCACCGCGGCCAGTATGTAAATTAGGGGATGGTGAGAGGGTAAATGGATTTACATTAACTTTATAACAATCATCGGGACAAATGCAGTCTGAGTTTCTGTACCTCGATCAGTATACGCGTAGGGTATCGTGCCAAAAGGCAAAATACGGAATGCTTATATGGCAATGTACGGAAAGAGATATGCCAGAAGGCACTGAGCATGGGACGGAAAGACTTCACAGCATGGACAACGTCATCCGGAATTCGATCATACAATTGTTTGACCATCGTAAAATGTCGTTCTATTTTGATAGTAATAAGAAAAATTATGAGCTCAAAAGCTTTTCATGGTGTCTCCTATCACAAAAGGAACTCTTGTAACTCTTTTCGAGCGAAAACGACTGTCTTGGATTCAAAAGTCCGTCTGTAATCTGGATCAAATACCTTCAAGTTTTGCATAACCACTATGTCAATCCAATTCGGCAAACAATTACAGTGGATGAACTAATTCATGCAATGTGTGATCAAATTAGAGTGAGTTCTTTAGCGTATATTTGGTCTTGTTATTTTGGTTTTTCGAGTGGATTTGATGCTCAGAAAGCCCTTTTCTAAAGAAAAGTCTATGTTCAGTCTTACATCTTAGAGGGGAACCGGCAAGATTTCGGGGAAATCAGAGGTTGCGGGATGTTAGAGAAATTTGCTTTTCTATTTGGTACTACAGTGCGTTGTGTTATAAGAGAACATTAAAATACAAACAAGAAAGCGTTAAAATAAATCCCTTCTGAAACCAGGAAAAACCCGATCGTAATTAAATGAAAATCTGATGAAGGTAAATGTAAGGAATCACATTATTTTCCAGAAACGAGAAATGCATTTAGCTGTAGAAAATATTTTTTCAAATTCCTGACTTTTTTGTCAGAAAACGCAGTAATATACTCGCTTGTCAACATTTTGTTTTATTACTTCGAAAATTGGCACCGTTAACAAAATACAAACAAGTACATGGGGAGACGGATGCATACAACCTTTGTAAAAATGGAAGCAGGTGATGAGATACATTTATGTATAATATTTTCGCTGATCTAAGATTTTTAGAACACAATCGGCAGAAGATAAGCATTTTCGCTAAAATCTTAGTATTTGGCAGCTCTCTTGTCATTTGTAATCTTAGAACGGGGTATGCAAGTAAACAAATATAGCCGAAAATGCTAAAATATAAAATGAAAGATGGTTCTTCATTTTCAGCAGAAAATTTACCACTTATTTTCAGTGAAGCAGCAAAAGCTGTCACACTTTCATATTTTACCGTAAATTAACCTTTAAAAAGGCAAAGTGCACACATATTCGTAAGCTTAATATCTAAATAAAGCGCTTTTAAATGAGGTGCTCTGTGATGGGAGGTTTTAGAATTGATTTTGGGGGTGTTTATTACCGTCTTTTGTTGTGGAAGTTAATTTTTTTCTGCGAAAAGTTTTTATGATTCGGTGAATCTACATTAAAAAGAATATCCAAAAACTCACTTATTTGGTAAAAAGGTTTGTCAAATCTTAGTTTAAAGGTTTTGATAAATATACAGAATGGAATATAAATTCATTACCAATCAATTGAAAACCATTAAATGCCTGAAGTTTTCAGTGGTATTGTAAGGAATACCTGACAATAATTTAAGCATTTATCAAAAACATTGACAAATAAATATGGCGAAAGGAAAGTTCTATAAATATACCCAAAATGATATGTTATCTATTAAAAATGAAAATTCTATTAAAATTTATTTATCACAGTTACAGCGATTTAGCACATTTTTGGATTATGCAACCTTTTTCAATTAAAATATTTCTAAACGAAGTAATATTAATTTCATTATTTTCTTTAAGTTTTAAATTCGCATAGGGATGTTCATTATTATTTCAAGGCTTTTATGCATGACTGGGTGCCAATTAGCTTCTGATTTTCAAGCATTCGAAAGTTTCGGTACCTTGCATTGGATAGGTCACACACTGTAGTTCTTATAACAACACACGTGCGTCTGACAGTAATTGCACTACACTCCCAACATATGTAGGTACCAGTTAAACGCTGTGATTCGTGTTTTAACTCAGACTGACACCCTATAAACTGACACCACCACCGCTAGCATTAACGCAGTCACTGTCTTTGAATCCACATGACATGTTTGATCGACAAAGTAGAGCACTGATCTGGACACAGGCATAATTTACCGCCATTAAACTCAAGATTGGCCTGCGAGCACACTTACTACTCCACCAGTGGCCGTATATAACCGTGCAAAATAAAATCAGGTTCCTTCGCGATCACTCATATCATCACCTTCGCTCTGTAACTCCTGGTTTTCTAATCGAGACTGTCCTAAACGACATCCACACTCAGCTGTGCCATCGTACCCAACGAGGTACTGAACAGGCCGCCCATACTCGTTTTTTGGTGACCGCAGTTACGTTCGTCAGCACACCTCTTTTGCCAGCCGTGTCCAACAAGCGCTTCCTTCAAATCGGCCGCCCACTCTCCTTGCTCTCCGTTACCACCGGTTTCCCTGGTGAGCAAGTCCCCTGGAGAGCGAGTCGGCCTAGACATAATTGGACCTCTCCCGATTTCAGTCCGTGGGTATGAATACATCCTTGTGAAGGTGGACTGTTTTACGAAGTGGGCAGAAGCTATAACCCTCCTCCACCAAGACAGGGTGTCCGTGGTAAACGCCATCAGCCGTACATCGGTTAGTCGTTGGGGTACACCCTATCGTTCCATTCAGACTCTGGCAGTAATGTCGAGTCTCACCTGCTGTGGGAGGTCTGTGAGATATTGGATAACCCCCCTCAACCTGAGGGCAATGGCCTTGTGGAACGAACCAACCGCACGATCCAAAACCCTTAACTCGCATTTACTAAGAACGACCACAACCACGAGTGGAATGCCCACCAACCCCTGTGCCTCCTGGCTTACCGCGGAGCGGTCCACTCCTCCACCGGGTTCCTACCCCATTACTTATGGACAGGCCGCGATCTTCGCCTTCCGGTCGACCACGGCTACCCTTTACCGTCTTCTGACCCAACCACACCCCAAAGTTTCACCACAAAACTCCCCGAAGTGGTACACAATGTTGCACGCATAGCCCTGAGAACCACCTCTCCACCAAAAACAGCAATGATACTAGACAGACAAACATTACAGAGGAAAAATAAGGAAGAATAGAATGGAATTTATTGGTGCCCCACTACCCATGCATCAACTACTACTACTACTACTACTACAACTACTACTACTACCACTACTACTACTACAACTACTACTACAACTACTACTACTACTACTACTACTACTTCTACTACTACTACTAATAATAATAATACAAAAACCTCTACTAACACTACTACTAGCAATAATAATACTACTGCTAGTACTATAACAATATCTTCTGCTACTACTACCAATACAAATAATATCACTTCTAATTCTAATATGATCTTTACTTTTAATGGTACTTCTACTCCTACTTATACTACTATAAATAGTACTACTACTACTACTACTACTGAGAATACTACTGCTATTAATACTATTATCTCTACTTATACGACTGTTTCTACTATTAATAATACCAATACCTCTACTAACACTACTGCTTGCAATAATACTACTACTAATAGTACTATAACAACTTCTACTGCTACTGCTACTAATACAAAAAATATAATTTCAAATTCTAAGATGACCCTTACTTTTTATAGTTGTCCTACTACTACTACTGCTACTACTACTACTACTACTACTTCTACTACTAATACTACTACTGCTACTACTACTACTACTACTACTACTTCTACTACTACTACTACTGCTACTACTACAACGAGCACTAATACTACTTCTGATTCTACTTTTAATACTCCTTCTATTTTAATTGGACTAGTACTACTACTAGGTCTAATAATTCTTCTAAAACTAATTAAATTACTGATACTATTTCTACTATGACTAGTACCACTATAACCTAGACTACTATTACTTCGACTGCTACATTTACTACCATTACTACTATTTCTAATATCACTAGTTTTAATTATATTACTGTTACTTCCTTTGTTAGTTCTACTAAACTAATTGTACAAACACAACTAAAAATACCACAGTGATCAGGATTCGCAAGTGATAAACTAGGCCGATGCGTGGGCAGTAACAACCAAAAAACCAAAAGCACCCAAAATCACCTACAGCCTGGAGTATTTTTTGACTTTTAGACCATCCTTGGAGCAACCGGTCTGAACGGAGGACAACGCTAGTTGCTCAGGATCCGTTGCGCTACAACGAGGGCATTGCTGCTCTCAGCGAGACCTGATTCGCTGAGCAGAGTCAGCTGGATGAGGTGGGCCCCAACTACATCATCTTCCGGAGCAGCCACCCAAAGGCAGAGTGACACGACGCAGTTGATGCCTTTCTCATCCACACCGACATCATGGGACGACTGCACTGTCTGCGGCAGGTCATCGATGACCGATTGATAACCCTACCAGTGCTTCTCCGGGGACCCACATACGCCACCAGCATCAGCTTATACGCCAACACCCCCCAATACCGGACTCTGAGGAGGCGAAGAACAAATTCTCCGAGGACCTGCAAGCTCTCTTGACATCTATACCGAAGGTGGGTGAACTGGTCTTCATTGACGACTAAAATGCCCAGGTAGGGACAGATGATACTATCTGGCATGGAACGCTGGGTCCTCATGGTATCGGTGGTTGTAAAGATAACGGCCTCCTTCGTGTGCGTACCTGTGCCGAATACCATCTCCTGCTGACAACCACCTTTCACATTCTGACACATGAGAAGGCCACGTGGATGTACTCCCGATTGTGGCGCTGACACCTGCTGGACTATGTTAACCTCCAGAGGCGAGATGAATATTACGTGCTAGTAACCAAGATGATCTGCGCAGCAGATAGCTCAATGGATCACGGCCCTCTCACAACAAAGATGAAGTTATGAGATCAAACCCACAGAAGGCCCTAAGTTATAAAACCATTTTTTAGAGTTGCATATACGCTGTTTTGATTTCAGTAAACAATTAACTAAAAAACTGCAGGTTCTGCAGGCTCCGGGTGATAACGACACCGCCAAGCCACGGCGATGTCAACTGTGGAACGTATTCCAGTCCACCTACCTCGACGTATTTAAACGCGTACGCCATCAAAACTAGGACAGCTTTGACAAAAATGAAGTCGAAATCAGCGCCCTACTCGTGGTAAAGAACGGACTTCACGAAGTCTACATGGACCTTCGGACTGATGCCACCGAAAAAGCCTTCTTCAGATGCTGCCGAATTGTACAGAAACGGTTGTGGGAGGTGTGGGATGTCTGGACGGCACGCCAGGCGGAGAAAATCCAAGGGTACATGGACCGCAACGAAATCAAAACTTCTTCAAGGCCATCAAGGGCGTCTGCGGACTCTGCATCAAGGGAACCACGATGTTCAGCTGCGATGACGCGAAAGCCCCGTACAGAGAAATCACAAATTCCGAAGCGTTCGACCGAATACTTCAGAAGTGTCCTCAACCTTGATCTCCCGCCTTCCATACCAGATACGATCTGCTCCATGCAACAGATTTCCAGCGGGAAAGTACCAGGATCCGACGCAATCCCGCCGGATGTCTACAAGCACGGCGGGCCCAGGCTAATGGCGTAACTCGCAACAATATTTCAGTAGATGTGGCACCAAGGGTAAGTTCGTCAGGATTTCAAGGGCGCGACCATCGTCCGTCGTTACAAGCGGAAAGGGAACCGGCCACTCTGCGATGACCACAGAGACATCTCACCGCGAAAAATAAGCAGGAAGATCTTCACTCGTATCCTTCTTAGGCGTCTGAACTGCCACCTAGAGCAGGAAGTGCTCCCGGAAAGCCAATGTGGCTTCCAACGGCACCGCTGAACAACCCACATGGTATTCGCTGCTCGCCTACTACAAGAGATGTGCCAGGAGATGCGAACACACCTCTTTACGACCTTCATAGATCTGACGAAAGCCTTTGACACGGTGAATCGCGATGGACTTTGAAAAATCATGCAGAAATTTGCACCTAGTGCATCAGCTCCATGACGGGGTAATGGTGCACCTCACTGACACCAGGACAGTCTGTGAAGCATTCGCAGCGATCAAGGACGTGAAGCAGGGTTGCTTACTGGCTCCCACCCTCTTCCGTCTCATATTATTTGCCATGCTGATGGAAACCTACCCGTAATGAGCGCCTTGGGATCCGCATCACGTGCAGAACTGACGAGTACCTGAACCTTCGACATACGCAGGCTCCAGCACGTGTGGCTATGACAACAACCCACGACCTGTCCATCGTGGATGACTGCACCCTCACCTACGCGATGAAAGAGGACATGCAAAGGAACCTGGGCGCTTCGCCGCAGGCTGCGCCAATTTCGGATTAACAATCAGTACAGCAAAAACGGTGGTCATTCACCAGACGTCACCAAGAGTCGACGACGAGATTGCACACCAGAACACCAAAGCTAGCTAGGCATTTAGCCGGCTGCATTCCTCTGTGTGAAATCGTCACGGTTTTCACTTGAACGCCAAACTAGAAGGTTACAAGGCCATCATCTTGATGACAGTCCAGTATGAAGCGGAGGTCTGAATTTTTCACTCGAACCAGGCCAGGAACCTGAATCACTTCCAACTCAGCTGTCTCAGCAGAATACTGCGGTTGAGATTGCAAGACAGGATTTCGAATCTTTATATCCTTGACCGTAATCCTACGCCATGCTCAGGCAAGTGCAACCGCGATCAAGCGGCCAGTGAATGAGGAAAGACGACTAGCGCCTACCCAAACGATTCTTCAAGGGAGATTGCACCACGGGTGCTGGCAAAAAATGGGGAGACGGAAAGACACTACTAAGACATCTTCAGATTCTCCTTGAAATACCGGTGAATACTTCATGATATTTACTGTTTACAATTGACTGTCGATTCCAGGCGTCGCAAAACCTGTGATTGAACCCACGACCTGTTGGATAGAAGTCACACACTCTAACCAGTGTTCTTCCGTCTATAATACTAGCAGACGTGTGGCTGATGACAGGGCTCGAGAATAAGCCCTAGGCAGTATCCCGAATATCCAAACCGGCCGATCATCTTCAAGGCTGGCTTCCACATGGCCTCGCCACTGGCTCGCACTTGTGACACCGCTCTCGGGGATCCGGACGTGCCCACCTCCGGCCACCAACTTCTTCCAACCTCTTCTCTGATGGTTTTATATTGAAGACACTATCCTCCCATCAGGCATCCTACCTTTTTCCTTCTCATACGGAACCGGAACAGAAGGTCGTAGCGGCTAGCGTCTCTCTTATAACTTAAGCTGCCGAGATAACCTCATGTATGCTTACCTTCATGTACTGTTCGATGGCATAAGTTAATTGTAACATTGCAGATCGACATCCATTGTCCATCAAAATGGGCTTGCGTTGGTCAAAATTATGTTCCATGGCAGAGGGAATTTGAAGCAGCACTTAATTCATCATGCTAAGCCCTTCATGACCCGATATATGTTGCAGTTTGACAGGTTTTCGGCTGACGCGATAACTTACTCCTTCCTTGGAACCATGGACGGACTGCAATTACTCCCGTCTCATTTGCGTAAGATCAGGGGCGCCTCCTGAATGAAACTCTATTCGTGAGGAGTTGAGGATCCAGTCATTTGTGCGGTACGCACAGAACGGAATGAGGAGGACCACATTGAATCCTCCTTGCGGGATTATTTCCGTCGTTGGCCGGTCCTATTAAGAGCCACGCGGTCAGGTTTAAGGTCAACTTCTGACGGCTGCAGTAGCCTCAACTCCTGCCTTCGTGCTGGCATTTAGCCGATCCAGTGAGGCCACGAATCCAGAGAGTGAGTTGTGGGAAGATTTCTCAGCAAAGACATTATCTTGAACAGTAGGGATTACCGGGGTGATCAACGACCGTAACCGAAGTGTGGTTTTATAGGTGAAAGAGAGCATGTCTGTGTAAACTACATATTATAATTCCAACCGAAGTGCAAGTTCAAGGTATGTGTGACTAAACTAATGCAATGAACAAATGAAGTTCCTCTAGATCATATGAAGCCGGGACTCTCACTATGCATTCGTAATTTTTGATAGAAAGGTTCATATTCATCCCCACGACTGTAACTCACCACAAAATTAATTCCTATGGTATTGTTTGAAATTTGGTCACAGTGGTGGGAGCTAGTAATCGGAGAGCTTGATTTATAAATTTGATGGGTGAAGTGGGAGTCATTTATACGCCATTACATGTTCAGAGAACCACCGATAAGAAGACCACGTGATAGCATACCAGAAAGGTTGTACATCCTGTGAAACAAAGTTTATTTAGGGGCTGATTGAGGCGTGGTTAGCTAAGAACAATTTTGTCTATTCTGAAGGTCACAGTTAAAGTTTCAATTATAATGATAGCAATGGATGAAGGCTACAGCAGCAACTTTTCCACAAGCGCTGGAAGGTAATAGTCTACCCTTTTTGACACTCGAGAAATTGGTATAGACCACCACCTTATCTCCAAAGGTTGTGGAAGGAATATTATGTTGATCAAAGTGGAAAAATTCACGATTTGCAGCTTGCCGTACACTCTAATTGAGCCATGTTGGTGCATCCCCCATGCCACGTTACACCGACTAGGAGTTCGTCATTTTAATCTTCCGTAGTTGGGTCGCCCCGCTAATCGGATTCCCATAGGTAGTGCGCTTCAGCACACATTTTTGCGAATGGCGTACCGTGCAACAGTGGACTCGCGGTTTCACCCAACAATAGATGATATTAAGCACTTGCATATTGTATTCTCGTTTTATCTTCTACTAACTCTTTGCTAGTAGACAGATATTTGCCATTAAAATGTTTTGTCTGCTCAGTTTTATTGATTCTCGCTTGCTGCATTCGCATTCGTTGATTCCCGTCATCCTTTGTTCATTTTCCTTGCTCTGGTTCGATTTTAAACCGTCAACCGCGCAACAGACTGCGCATTTAGTCACCTCGAATTTATGGCCGCTTTTTTAAAAGTTATACGCCGCCTTGTTATGCCTAAAGTGCTTTGTTATTCTTACTATTTATTAACACCACAAAGAATATCACAGTTATTCAGACTGCTATCTGACACCATCTTTAACCTCGGAAACGTCTATTCCGGTGAACTAACTTTTATTAAATCAAGAAAATCTAGAGAATATAAGCGATGGATGCGCAGTGGCGGGTCAAGCTTGCCGGCATGCATCCCAAGCAATTGCTACCGATTTTGGTGATTTGCCCTCAGCTGTTTGCAAACGTGAAAGCGGTACGATTGCCTTATTTCTTTTGCGATGCACACATCTGAAAACTACACTGTCCTTGGGTGACTGTCTAACCCTGCGTTCATTTTACAGCTGCAGAATGCATTCAAAATGTTCAAAAGAAGGCCCTTTTACTCACAGTATTTCAGTAAACTCGTTGCATTACTAATCCGTTGGATGTTTGAATACCGCGCTATTTGTATGTGCGAGAGGTTAGTTTTACCCCACTGAGACCACTTGCGTTTCCTGTTTATATGGCTAACACGCAATTTGTGGGCCATGAACCTTAAGCATAATTTCATCTAATTTATTTGGCTCATTTTATAACTGATACCCACAAGTTATAAAATTTCGCTAGCATAAACTATTCAGGCTTGCAGACAGAACACAGGTTTTCGTATTGCAGCACATAGGAGAAAGCGTCACCGTGTCCATTTGCACACATCTTACCTCTTGTGATTAGATCGGTCAGAAAAGTCGTTCGTTGACTTCTTGATTACGTTGTCCGTCCTCTGTACTCTGACCTAATTAACAAGAAGACTTCATGTACCACGCACCAAGGCTTCCAATGCATCGTTTGCCGTACATCGGTAGACTAGTCTTGTGTATTTTAATTTCTGGCACGCTATCTTACGAGTCAAGAGACAGACATACAGGGACTGCGATTGGAACTGTGTCCCAAGTAAATGTCCATTTTTAACTTCTAGCTTTTTATGTAATCTGTTAATTTATCGCATGGTCTCAGTGAATGGAACCATTTTGCAGAAAATAATACTTTCAAAATAGAGCATATTCCTTCCTCGCTCTCTTTCTCTCTCTTGCGAAATTCCGTATGCTCCATTATCGAAGTCGCTTACTCAGACATTCAGTAAAACTACTGGTACCATTACAGTTGTAGAGAACTACGCGTCCTGTAGCTAGGCCGCTTTGGTTTCCAAGCCTATGCGATGTCTGTGGAATTTGCAAAGCTTAAACGCGTGGTTAGGCGCCAGGTGGCCCACTGCTACTGCGATAAGCCACCAGTATGCTAAGGGCGTAAGGCCGTCTCACCTTTACCTGCTCACTCTATCCGGCTGGAAGAAACTAGTATAGTTGGAACTACGACGAACTGCGCAGTACCACAGGCGGAAAACTGTCTTGGACCCAGAATGCCACTGATATATGAATAACTAGGAATAAACTCCATGCTGGTCATACAATGACCTACATTTCTTTAACACTACAAAATGAGGTAATGAGGGTGGGACGAGCAAAAGTAAATTTTATACCTTATATTAACCTACCTAAACAAAAAAGTAGAAACAATATAACAATAAATAATGGTTGTGTGCGGATGAGGGCAGTTGCAATTTGTGCTCATACAAGGTTATAGACTGCTGATTCTGAAACTCTCATGCTAAGTCAGGCAAAGTACAGATAAGGAATTTTCAGTAACAGGGTTTTCGATATGATTTATTTCGCCAAAACCGGAGACATTCTAGTGTATTTATACCAACCTGGATATCCGGTCGCAGGTTTAAACGGTGATGACGGAGAAAAATTAAAACCTCAACACCT
>WEDG01001001.1:0-44435 GCA_017591395.1 Schistocephalus solidus
AGCACCTGTACGAGACAAATGGATCGACCAAATGCTATCTTTGTGGTGCTTCCCCTAACTAGTACCTCTTCACCCCGCATGCTGTAGCATAATGACGGCATCTTTTAACAACTGCGAATCTTTGCGAAATTACAATGGTTTCTGATGCTGCATTCGAACTTGAAGTCAAAACGTCATGTGAATAGAGCTTTTGTTACACTACAAGCCTTGAGTACCAGGATCAATATTATATATAAAGAATGCAAAACAATGATCCTTTTTGTTTCTTTGTTCGAATGTTTAAAGAGGAAATTTACTATTTTGTCCGTTCTTTT
Source organism: Schistocephalus solidus (assembly GCA_017591395.1). Classification (NCBI taxonomy): domain Eukaryota; kingdom Metazoa; phylum Platyhelminthes; class Cestoda; order Diphyllobothriidea; family Diphyllobothriidae; genus Schistocephalus; species Schistocephalus solidus. The sequence continues at coordinate 315 of WEDG01001001.1, forward strand.
CAAAGACATTCAAAAATCACTCCTCATAGAAACAAATCGATGGGTTCTAGGAGAAGAAGAAGAAGAAGAAGAAGATACGATCGCTGGAACATGGTGCATAACGACTCGACGTTTCTGATTATATCCCGAAAATGTAAGCGGAAACAGTAATATATGAGATTAATGTGGGCGCTAGGGACGCAGCGTTTTTTAGTACGCAGTTTTAATGCGCTCACGTGCAAAATCGAATTATCGCTGGTGGTTAAGCATAACGCGATGATGGCTCGTTGCACTGCGTCCGAGAGGTTAGTTGTCGACATTTCCATACCTTTCGCGGTTATTTGTTTGATGATTACTTGACAGCGTGCATGCACTGGAAATTTTGGCCGCACGTGAAGTTGTTTGCCTAGGTCAATCCTTTATAAGGAATATGGAGCTGCAAGGTTAATGCGTTTCTTACTTGACTGTGGGCTGGAAAACCAAGATTTAAACAGTTCGCGGCTAACGCAGATATTAACTCTTGCAAGAATTTCGGTCTTGTCTAATTTTATAAAGTGGGCGGGTGCCGTTACTGAACTGTGACCTACGAGTTAGCGTCCGTCCTTCTCACTGCTTCCACGTGTTCGGTCGTCTTCTTGTGGAGTGGTTTTTCCAGGTTTTCCAACTTATTCGCTTCGTCCGAAACTGCCTCAGATTCGGTAACCGAGTCCAGATGTTTCCTGCCATGTATGCGACACTTTCGTTGTTATTACTTATTGCATTGTAGTGGTTTCTTTACGTTTTACAACTTCAACCCCACGTGCTGTGAGAAGCCGGCTAAGGGCTCCATGAACTTCTTCAAGTACCCTAGTGCTGGCCAAAAATTTCGGTCTGGTGCGGTTTGGTATCTCACCCAGGAAAGAGAAGCATTTGCCAAAAATTCTTGTTGGTTAGTATACATTTAACTTTTTGCGTGTTGGCTTTTGAGAAAAGGTCCAATATATGAATTAAAATATATGCAGTATTCATTTGCTAGTTAAATATTCAAATGCATATTCTCCAATTTGAGTTAAATTTATTTAATAAACTACAGTTGCATGAATGATTATTAAATACGGGTTAATTAAGCTTTATCTTAGATTTGGAATCAAGCGTGATAGTTGGAATGATTGTCTTCCCTTGACGATAACTGTGGTAGTTAACGTTGCCCTGTTATATTGTGTTGGTACCTTCCGATAACGTTGTGAAAATTGCAAAACAATAATTTCCAGAAATAACTCGTAAGAACAGCGGATTCTTATGTCTTAATGGACTAAAAGGCCAAATTTCAACGTTGCGTCGTCTTCACAAACTTCAGCTGATGTGTCGCAGAACACTACACTGAAATTGCTTTCAAAACTGAGGCCATGCATTGTGAATATGTGCAAAATGATAAAAAATGTTAAATTTCAGATGACACTCAGAGCATGCAGCGGCAGATTGGAAATATAATTCTCGATCATTCTTCGTCACTCCTATATTATTGAGCAAACGAATTTCCCCTCGTTGGTAATAGGTTCATAGGCCAATACGCTTGCGTAGAGAGCAAACAGGCTCGAGGTCTGGTCAAACCGCTGCATGCAGTTTAGTGGTGCAGACAGTTGGCACCATAGGGTCAGAGCGTATGGGAACTTTAGGATTTTAAACGAAGTTAGATTGTGTGGCGTAAATAGTCGGCCCAGGGCTGTAAGTAAAAGCGGTTCGCCCCTTTTAATCTTCATGACCATGGTTACGATACACGACACTGCGACCGTCATCTTTGACTATGTCCACCGTATGCACCACAGCAGGGTGGCATAGGAACGGCGACTTGCGCGTAAAGTAGTTTTAATTGATAGTAGACTTGCACTGCATCTACTGCACTCTCTCTCTCTTTCCCCTTACCCACCCGTGCCTGATGTCAAGATAGATTCAGGAATACCAGAGGCGGTGTTTGGCGCAGGTGGTTGGCACGACCCGAATAAGTGACAAAATTGGCGGGATGCGGCATGAGCCAGTTCCTACCCGTGCCCCTATACCCCCCACATTCGGCCTTTGTTATGGGACCTCATCCCCAGGAATGCCTGCCGCACGCTTATCTAGCCCCGTGTTTAAGTTTTTTACAGAATTACTGACGACGCTACTCGAAACAAATTTTTGAAAACGCAAAATGTGGCAATTTGCTATATATGAACGTGACGATGATAAATTCCTTTACCAAAATCGTGGAAAAGTAGTCTTTTATTATACTCAAACATTTTAATTGAGAATAACCCAGAAGAGAAGAAGGCAGACTTACTGTCAAACCACTTAAATAAAATTAGCTTTGATTGATAAACGCTCAATTAGAGGTAGAAGCGGCCTGTCGTATTTTTCTTTTAAGCATAAATAATATAGTACGAACAAGCAAATTTCTTAGCTTTTGTTTTCCGTCAACAACAATCTCATCAGTCGATCCTTGTAAAGCTAGTGTGGTTATTTGCGCAATTATGAACATGCATTCACCGATTGGTTGGGATGCGCCCAATCTGTGGAACGTACATGTTGCTATAAAGCGAAGGATAGCGTCATGCATTGAGATATCTGCACCATGCATCCCTTGTTGTTTCTTCTCACCTTTCTCGAGCCTCAATCGTTGGCTTGTTTTGGGTCAATGAGTACGTCCTTGGCAATTACCCATGTTAAAATATTGTTTTACTGACATTCAACCACATCGGTTATCTCCAGGCTGTGTCAGTTAAGGCCTTAATCTCAATCAAATTGTCCGTTTTTTTTCAAATGCTTGCCTGCTAATTTTTTTTTCATTGAAAAGCGTAGTGCTTTTTAGTTACTGTAGAATTTACATCTTTTAATTTATCTGGCATTTTTGTACCAATTTTGTACATTTTCAGTCAATATTGGACGATATGTTACTTTTTTTGGTCAATAAGTACTTCTTTAGGGATAACTGAAAGTCAATTAATGCTTGTCTGATATTCACCCACACTGCGTATCTTTAGATAATTTTATATACCGCTTTCGTTGCGTCTTGGTTTTTGCAATTGCTTGCGTACCCTTTGTTTTCCTTTTCATTGTACAAGTCAGTGCGATTAACAAATTTAAAATTTCGTAAGTTGTCGTTTCCAGGGCGTTTTCGAACCAATCTTAGACATTTACAGTCATTTGTGCAATGCAGGTTTTAAAACATATTCTGCTTCATTTAATTTGAGAGATACTTTTCATATATAAGTCCTGTTCAATATCTTCTAGTCTGGTCAGTTTGTGTTAACCACTTTCAGAATGTCCACGCACGAACCAACACATGTACTTGCCGGATACCGTGGACTATTTAATTGGACAACTTGGATACGTTTCATATTCAAATTATCACTGTTTGAACTTCATTTCGCACGTGCAACTAATATTTAAGGAGGGTGCTGTAACCCATCAGTGCACATTTAGCAAACATTTCAAGGAGGCACAGGTTGTGCAGTTTACATGCACTTTACTGGCACCCGTCATTACGTATCATGCATCAGTTGAGGTATGAAAGTAACATGCAATCTTTAGCGCTTCATATAATTTTCTTCAAGTGTGAAACATGCATCAAGTGCTTTTTGTTTATAATGATCCCAATTTGTTTTTGTATTAAGACTCAACCGTTTAAGAGAATAAATTACCAACACAGTGTCTACGGTGAAGAGGAATACACACTAAACAACGTTTCTCTAACAGTCACTGTTGACCAGCCGTTCCGGGGTATAGACACTAGACTGCCTGATGAAGTGCGCATATCTGCCATTGAAATCAATAAATTTCCAGTCAATTTGAATCGCAAAGTTCAATGCATAACTGCAAAATCGACGAGGCTGATGTCAATTAACTGGAAACTGATGGCAAAACAAGCCCTGCACAACAGAAGGCGCTTATTTTGTTACCCTTAATTTAAAAAATACTTTAACCCAAACCTGCACGCTTGGTTGTGGTGGTGACGGTGGTGTTGGTGATGGAAAACTAAAGCCTAAAAATTAACTTTGTTCGTACCATTTGGTTTTACTTTTTTACACATACAATACTGACAGCCTCTTTTTCTACTCAAACCGCAGATTAAGAAAGACACCCCTTTAATTTACATGGGGGTGACATTAAATCTAAGTTCTTCTATTCTAAACGCTTCTAAATAAAACCAGTTTACGTCATTAGAAAGCTGCATTACATCCATTTTCGAAAACCAGGCGGAGACATGGAAATCAAACAGGGGTGCTTATGTACCATCACTTTAGTAGCTACCGGAACTTACTGACTTTGAGATGGCATAAAAAGATCCCAGATATCCATTTAACAAACATTTTTCGCACGTCGCCGTTTCGAGGCTGATTCTACAGCGTTTGGGTGCCCGATATGTACGAATGGCTGACGAGAGTCTGCCCAATCATTTATGCTGTAGTGCTGTTGCTAAGATTACTGCCAGAACAGTCGGTCTTATAAAATGTCTACTGTTGTTTTAATATGCCTGTCGATTTGGTGTGCAGCCGATCTTCACTACAAGATCAAAGTATCTGGGATCTGTAGGATGTTAAACAAAGTTGTTTTGCGCTCTTTCACGGTGGGCTTCGGACTAGCCTCAATAGCAACGGTTAAAGATCATAAACAGTTGACCCCTTTTAATCTCCATGAGCAAGGTTATGATACAGGAATACAGCCTGGAACGCCATGCCCGTGTTGATTTATTTTGAGGGCAATGCTGCCAGAAAAAGTAAACAGTTAGTTCGTCCTTTCGCTTTGTATTGTCTACGCACTGGGTGAAGTTAAACAGCGCACAACAAACAGGAAAATAGTAGTATATCTTAGGCCACAGGCTACCAACCACACGCATGCGATTGCAAATAAAGGGTAGGGTGCCAGTCTAACAATAATCTAAAAGTTTTGGTGATGGAACTTGAAAGAAATAAATACTGCTTTTCGTACAATGGGTTTTGTTTTTAAAGCCCTACTCAAACTCACCTGACCTGCAGCAAACATTTGGCAACTGAATTTCGAATGCAACCGCAGTACAATCAGTACATTGGAAGTTTATAATAAAGCAAACCCTTCTTAACGTGCGGCCAATGTTGTTGATCAAGCAACTAGTCACCTATTAATGTATTGACTGTCACATGTGATTGGTGAGTAAAAAGATGCCAAAATGGGGATGTGGGAAAGAGAGTAAGGAAGATGCCTTGAAAGTCTATTCTTACTAATTCAGCGCAATTACCGTCCCAAAACCACCCTTGTTGTGGAGCACGCAGTGGACATCGTCAATATCGACGGTCAAACTGTCATGTAAAAGACTATTCCACTGAATTGAATAGCGTTAGTAAGCACGCCATTGAATTCATACAGGCATAAACGATAAAGGAATAATTCGGCGAGCATACATATTGACATATATATGCATATATTTATTACAAAATATGTATTCTAAGATAAATAAGCTGGAAGGCACGAAATTAGTTTTGAAAATCTAAATTAAAACGTGTCAATTTTTGAAACAAGGTCCCCAGGTTGTCGTAAGACTATAGTATTTTTACAAAAGCAAGTAAATAATTAATCGTGTATGGGAACGTATTCGAGCGTTGTACGGTATCTGCACCAATATGCGTTATTTGCGTTTTGTCCTCCCGTCGTGATTGGCTGTGCGTGTTTAAAGTTGTCTTTGATGTTTTTGTATGCGGCACTGAAATAGATATGCTAATTGACGCATGTCTCATCTAAGTGCATCGTTTCATGGACTTGAAGTGGTCTTTCTGCATTGGCTTGTGATTTTCACGAGGATTAGAAAAAGCAAGATCGCTAAAAGATGTTTGAGGAGGTGAAAAGGAAGCAGTCAATCTGTGTGAATAAGAGTGTGTAGAAAAAAGATTAAAATGACATGGAGAATAAGGGTGTGAATAAGACTGAATCAGTATCGTAATTGATAATGTTGCTGTCTATGATGGTACCGAAGAGGGGGACTTGATGGCTTGACGATAAGCATGATAGTCAAATGCATTTGGTAAGAGAGCCCAGGGGGCCAAGTTTAGTGCAAATCCTCCGTACCTGACCGTAAAATCTCCTTATTCGCACAGCCCACTGGTCGGAACAAAAGTGCCTAACGTTCGAGCTAAAATATGCTAGGCTACAACGCGCAGTAGGATAACTTTGCGCAACATCTCCAGAACCAATTGTCATACGTTCCTTTATCACTTTCAGTCTAGTGATACTCTCGTACAGCGTACATTTTGCTGTCATCTGTCAGTTAATTATCTTATTGAAGCGTTTCTTAAAGAGGTAACCTTTTACAAAAGTGGAGTTAATTAATGTGAGCATTCGTAAGTATATGTGTTAAGGCTCTTCAACAATAATGACTCAAACAGACATGTGAATTTGTAAAGACCTTAAAGAAATAGTTTATTCTGAAGTTGTTCCGAGAAATAAGGTGGGCTCACTGGACAAATTTTATTCGTATATTGACGCATCCACTACTTCTTCGCACAGCCCACTGGTCGGAACATAAGTGCCTGACGTTCGAGCTAAAAGATGCTAGGATACAACGCGCATTGCCTTGAAGACGGGAGGTTTGAGGCAATGATGCGACGCTTGACGCCATCAGGTTTGGTCATCTTGAAGATTACCAAAGGTTCAATTACCTAGTGAGGGCTAGTTTAAAGTAAGAATTGACTAGCATTCGTAAGTATATGTGTTAAGGCTCTTCTACAATAATGACCCTAACATACATGTGCATTGTAAAGGCCTTAAAAAAATAGTTTATTCTGAAGTTGTTCCGAGAAAGAAGGTGGGCTTACTGGACAAGTTTTATTCGTATATTGACGCATCTACTCCTTTTTAGTATGCTCAGTGTTTCATCTAGTGGCGTATCGTTTAGAGAAACGGAGCGAAAGCCTTTTTAACTTAGCCAACTGCATCTCACGCAGGGTGAAAACGGTAAAAGATGGCCGACTTTTGTGAAATAGAATTGGAATATGAACTCAAATGTAGAATGTTTGCTTACCAACATACCTGACATTGCCACTCCTCTTGACGATATTACGGTAAAAACCTCACTCAACGAATCTTTTCACACTAATTTAATATGCGCTGATTAGTTTACTCGTTCATTTTGCATGAATAAGTTTTATAAACATCACAAAATTAAAGTTTATCAATACAAATGATATTTGGAAGTTCCGATTTTACTCAAAAAAATCTCCGTATTTCTAAACAGCGTGATCTCGAAGTTTTGCTTGCTTTTAAATTCATTTAGGGTTCATTGTTATTATTTTAAAAGCTTTCGCTACATGCTGCATGTTTCATGAAAAGGTTCTCGTAGTATACAGCGTTTCGATAAATATTGCAGCCTAAGAGAACAAAGTCACCACATCACATACTTTCTTCGTAGAAGGAATGTCTCGTAAATGAGAGGCCGCCTGCGTTACGAGTTGATAACACCAGCTCCCCTTTAAAACAAGAGCAGATTAGTTTGTTAATATTTACACGAGCAGTTTTGCTTGTTAATATTTACAGAACGAAACAAGTGACTAATATTTAAGTGGAATAAAAATCCAGGTGAAGTATGAATAAAATCGCACAAACGCGAAAAACATGGTGGGTATAAAATTTGTGATCTTTATTTTTACCGATATACATCCAGCAAGAATTTAGAGTTGGAAATTCACATCAAGCTTAACAGAACTTAACCGCTGAAGGTAAAATCTCTCAGAGCTCGCAGATAAGACATGCGAATTGCGGTAACGTTGTGATAAACCAGCCTTTTTTTCCATAAACGGGAACGTGCAATACAAAGAGAAGGGTCATTGAAGCTGCTCACACGTTGGGGTAAAATGACAGATCCTTACAAATCCAACTGCCATACGAGCTCACTTTGCTTGACCTAACAGTCGGTCAGTTAGATCAAAGGGCTTAGAGGTTAAAACAAATGGCGGCCAGTCTTATGTAAAAATGATTGACGGGCGAGTTGGAGAAGAAAACGAGAAAAAATACCAGCTAAGGCGCCGACTGCAGTGCACTTTGAGAGGTTAATATGCATTTTTAGGGGTTATACTGCACTAAGCGTTAAATTATCACAAGAAAATTAACTGGTTAAGAATATTTTTTAATAATAAGGTATGACTCGAAAGAGGTTTTCTGTGAGCATAAATGTGGTATCGCTAAATTGTCATGATATTCCTACAGTTATGTGGTAAGGGCGTTGTCCCGCGCATTCTAATTAAACAACTAGATTCATCATCGTCCTTGCATAGAGCAAAACTGTGGGGAATATGGGAGGATACTTATAAATACATATATAAGTTATGGTAGAGAGATAAGTTTAGAAAAGGATCTAATGAGTGTTTTCCGAAGGGAGGTAGAGGAGGTGGAGGTGAATAATTTTGCATGTATTCAACATACAAACTGACATCTGGTAACTAAAATGCCAGCTGACGTGCCTTCACGAAGTAAGTCAATGAACAGAAGGTCGGTTTGCTATTCGTGCTTTTCGCTACGTCTGCTTTGGTAGTTAATAGTATCCTGACAGTTTTTAGTTATTGTTTGTGACCTTTCGTGATATAGTTTACGAACGATATGTATGGTCAGCATTTCAGAAATTTCCATCACCGTTATGTTGAGGTAAGAGTCAGAAAGTCCTAAACAGTTATCACTTTGAAATGGATGGGGAAGTTGATCCTAGCAAATAAATGTCCATAACTTCAGGGAAGTAGCATCAAAGATGCATTTTCGTGGGTTGCTGGCGAAACTGCCTTTCTGGATACGATCAAATACCAGAGCGTAGTAGGAAAAGGATCAAAGGAGATTTTTTTTCGAAGGGAGGTGGAGGAGGCGGAGGGTGAATAATTTTGCTCCAGAAGAAGATGTATTTGGTACCCACCTCTACCAGCTGACCCTGCTCAGAGAATCGGGTCTCGCTGAGTGCAGCAATGTCCACCTTGTAGTGCGCCAGTTCCTGAGTGACTTGCGTCGTCCTCCGTTCCGGCCGGTTTCTTCTAGGATTGTCTAAAAGGGAACGAACATTCCAGGCTGCTAGTTTGAGTGGACTAACCCGAGCAGCCTGGAGGGTAGGGCCAGGGGATGGGGACGGGGGGTATTGTTGTTTGTTTGAGTTTTACGACCGCGTATTTTGCGATCTGTGAGCCACGGCCGGCTGCAGAAGACGTGAGACCCAACATTTGTTAAGAGCACCTTTTCTAGCCCCTTCCTCTGCAAGAAGGCAAGCATTGCTGTCCCTAAAATGGGTTGCTGTGTCATCCCAGGTGGCTAACGAACTCACTAGGGTTCACGATTTGCGGTAGTGAGAGAACGATCGATTCGCATAGGTCACCTACGTGATTGCAAGGCCCCCTTAACGTAGAACCTTTTCGACCGTGGGGAGGAGGGAAGGTTGAGGAGAGAGGGAGAAGGAACGGTAGAAGTAATAGTAAAGGAGAGGAGGAAAGAAGGGGAGAGGAGGGGGAGGAGTATAAGTAGAAGGGTAGTGGGCTGAGAAGATGAGAGGATGGGCAGGGAGGACGGGAGAGGGGGAAGGGAGCAGACTTACTGGGTGTGAAGACGCACACAACACCGTCGACCCTCACCTGGTTTAGCCCGCCGGTCGTGACGGTTGCTCGGGGTGTAGCCGCTAGGAGCCACAGGTGAGAGTTGAGTACCAGTTAGAGGCGGTCACAGGAGCAGTCACCATTTGTACGAGACAAAGGGAGCGACCAAATGCTATCTGTATGGTGCTACCCCCTACCTAATACCCCCTTCACCCCAGGTTTGCATGCGACAAGAAAGTGGCTGCCTGCCGGTAGTAAACTATAAACATTAACGCGTACTTTAGTTTTGCAAGTAGTAAGTATGTTCCCACTTGAGTTCAATAACACAAGAGATCAGCGAATACACAGCATCAAAAATCGACCTATTGTGGTCACGTGCCATTAATTATTAATCAACCTTAATTTTATGCCTTTCTTTTGCTTACGTATCACCCGCAAACAAAATAACACAAAGGTGGACAGTTTATGAAAAGGCTCTCTTATTAATTAGTTAGTGTACATCTGTCAGATGTGTCCGATGTGATCTGAAATACTTTTCATCAACCTCACCAATGGTTTCCAATGTGTCTAATTTGCTCATTTATTTGCTTTTTAATGTGCGCTTGCCGATTGGAAAAATGAATCTGTTTCGTATTCTAAGTATTATGGTTTGCATTTACACGCACGCTTACGAATGGAATTTCAAGGAATTCCTGTAGTGCATGATTGCACCTTCAGCAAAAAAAAATCAGAGAGGCTAAATTCCTGCGGTGCAGATGCACCGTGCAGTTGCCTGTCTCGGTAATACATTAAATCGTCATTTGTGCCACTTCGAAAAGATTTTCCCAGCAGATCTTTTCCCCTGGTAACTGAAAATTTGCCAAAAGTGTACATCTGGCTTGTTTTTACTGGAGCGGCGGATATTTTTGGCGGTCAGGTGATGTCATATTAACTCTAATTGGATGCTTTAATTATATTTAGCGCGTGTAGGTTTATCCGAAGACGTTCCAACATAAATGCTTAAAGACAAGTAATTTTCCTTTAGCGAGCTGACAGGACACGAAAAACATTGTTTCCATATTTCCAGTCGTCATCTTTAACTTCAAGGGGCTTAGAGTTTGCCTTGTGGCTACCACGTGTGACTAGTAATGTTATTTTCTATGGTTGGGGTAAATATTCCCCATGTCCTGCGTGTCAAAATGTTAGTTTTACAAAAAAACCGTTGTTAAACAGACATCAACACCCATCATTCCGAAAAGTTACCTGATAGCATACTATTTCGCTTACTGTGAAGTCACCATCATCGCACTGTGCTTGTCAGATCGAGGATTCTGACAATTATTCCCCCACTACATCTTTCCCTGGAAAGCTGGGTTATGAAAATGAATTATGCCGAACATTCCGCCGCTTAGCATGCTTTCTTTGAATGATCTTGTCTGTCGTTCTATTACCAGAGCACGTTGGTAAGCACTTCAGAAGGGTCTTTATTTGTTTCTAAACTGGGGATGGATCATTTGCGATATGGTTCGTCACAATGGTCTGGCAGAGAGGCATGTGTTTGCAGTTGGGATCTGCTGTTATCCCGGAGTACGCAGCCACTGTAGGCCTGAGAAGGCAGGATATGTTTTCAAAAAACTCCGTATTTCTAACAAGCATGATATTACCTCGGATGTTTGCTTTCTTTTCAATTCGCTTAGGGTAATTTGTTATTATTTAAAAGCTTTCATAACATGCCGCATGTTGCACGAGAAGGGTCTCGTAGTAGACAGCGTTCCGAACAAAATTGCAGCCTTAGAAAACAAAGTCACCACATCACATACCTTCTGCTTAGAAAGAATGTCTCGCAAATGAGAGGCCACCTGCGTCACAAATAGATAACACCAGCTCCCCTTTTAAACAAGAGCAGATTCATTTGTTGATATTTACAGACTTTGGGCGTCCTACTGCAAATGTAATTTTTACAGTAAGTTGATTGATTTAAGCAGACAGGTAAGCGCTTTTAGTAGAATAATAATCGAATAAAATGTTTTGATATAGCATGACCCAAACAATGTGGAACTATCAGCCCTAAGTGCGCTGTCAGATCACAGGAGATTATGAAGGTGTGTGTATTGTACTTTTTTGAGCTTTAGTTAGCCTAAAACGGATCAATTTAATCCGAACTGGTTTAAGTATGTTAAGAAACCTTATGTAGTATGGACTCCATGAACAATGTGGATGAGGTGTTTCAGTGGGGAAATGGGATTGTGTGCGTGACGTTCTGCTTAACGTAGCGGATTGATGAATCTTTGTCTAAATCTAGAATGAATACAGTGAGTGGATGGGGTTGGGTCCTACCTGCCAACAGTTCCAAATGGCAAAATGGTATCGGATTCCTATATGCGCTGGCAATCATCTGAACCTATTCAAGATGGTAATAATGGAGAGTAACGATGAATGAAGATATTGCGATTGGTCTCCAGCCTACAAACTTTGGGTTTTCATACCTACGAAAGCCGAGTCAGTTTCTGCAACATGATAAAGTGTTTGATGATATCAAATATGCATATGTCTCGTGTGTGAATAAGTAAAAATACTTTTCAAGCAAACTGTGAGGGTCTGACCTGTGAGAAGACGAAAGAGGTCACCCACCTAAATTCTACTAAAGAAGACATATTTAAAAGGACATAATTCTCGCTAGTTTATGTGGATGATTCTGGTTATTTCCATGCCAGTCAAAGAAGTCATCAGCAAAACCGACGCAAGGGTGATTAGGTATGGTAAACAGAACTTCGCTGGTAAAAAAAGTACGCAGCTGTTTAATGCGGGCAAGGTGCCTGCATGGCTGGTTTGACTATTAATTACATTGTCTAATTCCAAGATTCTCTCGTCATGTTTCATTCAAACTTAAATATCAAAATACACAGTTTTTTAGATTGCATCGTTTTCCTGTCAACTTTCATTGATGTTCCCTTTGAATTACTATTTATTTTTCAGTTTTTGGTGATGCTTGTTCATTTGTTGCGTCAAAAGTTTGTTTTCCCTTTGACTGGATCAGTGAAAAATTAGCCTCGTCACTTGCCCTGCGCGGCGACCTTCGTACTGGCGTTACCTGTTTAATCCGGACATACTCGATGTAATTGGTGCTTGTTTCGTTGCCACGTTTCCCTTCTACAGTGGAGACCAGTACGAAGACAGGGGCTCTGACGAATAAAGATGTCATTCCAGTGGATGATAAGCATTTGCTTCAGATAATCTTGACGTATTACGAGTTCTCAATCTCTTATTTTGTGGATTTGGGTTGCACATGGCAAGACCCCTGAAACCCCTTATTATCGAAAGATCAGGCGATGGCTTCTATGGATAATGAAGATGCTTGTGATCATATGTTTCGTACAAAAAATCTATTGCATGCAAATATTTATGGTTTCATTTGAGAGAGCTTGCAAATTGAATTCTTGTTGGACACTCTTCCTAGCAGTTCGGCTTGGGATCGAAAACGGTTAAACGCATTTCATAGGGATTTTGTCCGCAAATCTGCAGAGTCCTAATACTGCATATGTTGATTTGTATAAAAAATCATTTGTATCAAACCCTACTTACCGATTCGACGCGGAACAGCGCATCTAAAACAAACATAAATGGCGTCCTATGTGACAACTATCGATGATGTCCTTCTGAAAAGGCAAGAAGATGCATTTTGAAACTTGGGGTATTCCGAAAGAAAATCTGATCGAGACAATAAATCGATTTTCACCACTTTTGGACCTTCCTAGGAGATGCAGCCAAATGTGCTGTAGGCAGGTGACAGCCTTCGGAAGAAGGAAGCTAAGGCTTAGGTATGACATGCAAGGTGCTGCCGAAAAACTGCATCTAATTGCAACATTGTTGGCGTCAACGATGACAGATATAGAAGTGTCCGCTAGGGCAGCTTTCACATTTTCAAAAGCAGTGAGGGCATCGGCAGACAGCTCGTACGAACCTTTGGGACCCAAGAGAAGTCTCGTGGGTGCGGAATGGTGTCGGCACGGTAAGGGAGGAACCGGTGGAAGAAATTTATCATGCCGAGGAATCACTGCCATGGACGTTTGGAACCAAGTGGGAATTCACAGATGGACACAACGTTTGAAAGGAGAGCGGCAGCTTTTTTAAGCGGGCAAGGTGCCTGCATGACTGGGTTGATTATCGATAAAAGTGGTTCGTATGGTCTCCAAACTAACTGCTGTATAAATTTTTCTATATGAAATCATACACGTAACCACAACCCCAAAAAGTATATCATACACTTCAAAGTTATTTGCACTAGTTATTAAACGTCAAACGCTGTAGTAATAAGAGAAGGAATTCGGTTAAAAAACGCCGTGATTGCAAATTACCTTCCCAATTAACTCTGCGATTTCTTCATAAGTAAAGCTACAAGATTAATATGCTGTAGCATGAGTACGAAAATGTGTGCAGATTTTCCCTATGTGAATTAATAATAGAAAAAAATCCACGCAAAACTGTCTTATATCGAGAAGAAGTTTTGCCCGATCAGAGGCCCGTATCATGGAGTGTCTCACAGGACATGTGAACATGCAGCATAATAAACAATATTACAAGTTTACATCAGTAATCCTCTTGAATCTAATCAAATTTTGATTATTAAGATTAGAATTTCAGGGGAATATCCGGGTTGTTTGTAGTTAATCAAACAGTAACAAACACAGTATTTACAAGTACTCTACATCTCTATAGTATACTCCAGTGTGGTACTTTAGTCAGGTGGTGGTGACATAAAAGAATTAAAAATTTAAACTCGCTTAGGGTAGTCCAACCCGACCAACCGAAGAAGGAAATAAAGAGTTAAGTCATATAACGATAAAATGGATACCATAAAATCAGACGCATCCATCAATCAAATTTACACTGGAAGAGGAACAATCCGGATCGCTCCCTTTCCTGGACCTTCTTCTGAGTAGAAGGCCTGACGGGAGTATTCGACGTATTGTCTATCGTAAGAAGACATGGTCCGGACAATACACCCACTTTGGGAGTTTTGTACCACTAAACGTTAAGCGTAATTTAGTGCGGTGTCTGATAAAAAGGGTTAAAAGGATCTGCTCGGCCGATAGCATTGACGAAGAGCTTAAGGTTTTAGAAAGCACTTATCGACAGAATGGATATCCAGATAGATTTATTGCTAAAAATATGACCGAAAGACCACCAAAGCTGACGTTGCTAACGGCAAACAAGAAACAACTATTCATCAGGGTCCCATTTCAAGGGGATGCAACAAGTGTACTCCTATGAAGGCGCCTAAGCCAAGCTGTGTCAAGCACCTTTCCAGCAGCTGATGCCCATGTACGTTTCTGAACTGCTCCCATCCTATACGGAGGGGGCAATGACAAACTGATCGTAAAATAAAAGAATTTAAATTTGCAACCCGCTCAGGGGAGTCAAACCCTAGTTACATAAAATACTTGAACACTTCTAGCACTGGAAATTAGGTCGCTCGCTCAACCATTGTGCGTGCGTACAGTTTCCGGGTCTGATTATATGCCAATTCCACCAAGAGCCAGAGTGTCCAAAGCAGAAATCGCCATGCATCCATTATTACTTAGTGCAAATGTCTGCCAAAGCTTTAATATTTCAGATAATATATGCTCAAATTCAATAGGCATCTGCTGCTTTTGGTGGCCTTAGGTGGTTGGCACCAATCTAGTGGCTACGCGCTACGGAGAGCCCACAAACACGCTAGAAATGTCAATGCGATTTCTATTTGCTCCGTGAGCGTTGTACGTTTCAAGCAACGTGTGCCACGTGTCAGCTCTGAATTTTCCAATTAAGTGGACCTGACAACCAAGGGGTCCACTGGTCAAACATGACCTCCCTAGACACAACACACATCTATTATGTCAACTTGAATGCCCGCACAGATCTGATTGCATGTGAGTAGGCAGCATCGCTGAACGTAGGATGAGCTAAGGGGTTCTTCATCGTATTGATCTAGGATGTCTGCTCACTTCTTTAGATTTAACAGCCTGTTAAAAACTTTCAAATTCTATACCCACTCAGATGTGCACGAGGCTTTAGAGCTCAGACAAACCTAAAAATCTAGTACTCGGGGGGAAAACGAGAGTCCGCAAAAAGAGTTTGGGCGATGGAACCTGGTTTATATTTCTTACGCTGGTAAGGGTAATTACTTGAGACGATAATTTGAGGGAATGTGTCAGTCTTGGATAATAACAAGCTAAGGCACACAGTCACAGTGGTTGAGATGAGCAGAGCCTTATTTTACCAATCCACCCTTTGAGGCGAGTTCTGACGTCATGAAGACGCTTTGCACTAAAATTCCTGTATGCGTCCCTTGCAGGTTTGTGGCTGTCTAGTACGCGGGGTGAACGACAGTAATCATAGGGCCGGGAGACCGCATGGACATTACCTGTACAAGCGTCTTCTGACAGCAAAGGGATGGGTTAATTAGCCGTAGAGCCACTGCCTCAGCTGTTGCTAGCACCCGTTGGCGTAGGCCTTTAGCGAAGTTGGCTGGTGTCCGTTAGACAACCGTCAAAGGCTTCTTTGGGGGCCAACGCGGTGACCAGTATCAGCTAGATGGGCGAGAATAGAACAAGAGATTGATCTTATTTCACCTTTACCTAACCAAGCAGGTATGCGTTCACGTACCCTCTTCACCAGGTGCATTGTTGTACGGCAAATGTATGTTTGTTTTAGATGCGCTATTCTGCGTCAAATTTGAAAGAATGGTTTGATACAAATAATAATTTTCTACTTATCAAAATAAACATTTTTTTAGATTGCATCGTTTTCCTGTCAACTTTCATGAATGTTCCCTTTGAGTTACTATTTATTTTTCAGTTTTTGGTGATGCTTGTTCATTTTTTGCGTCAAAAGTTTGTTTTCCTTTTGAATTGATCAGTGAAAAATAAGCCTCGTCGCTCGCCCTGCGCGGCGACCTTCGTACTGTCGTTACCTGTTTAATCCGGACATACCCGATGTAATCGGTGCTTGTTTCGTTGCCACGTTTCCCTTCTACGCTGGAGACCAGTAAGAGGTCAAGGGCTCTGAAGAATTCAAAGGGAACATCCATGAAATTTGACAGGAAAACGATGCAATCTAAAAAACTGTGTATTTTGATATTTAAGTTTGAATGGAACATGACGAGAGAATCTTGGAAAGAGACAATGTAATGAAAAGTCAAACCAGCCATGCAGGCACCTTGCCCACTTAAAACAGCTGCGTACTTTTTTTACCAGCGAAGTGCTGTTTAGCATGACCTATGCACCCTGACGTCAGTTTCGCTGTTGGTTTGTTTGATTGGCATGGCAAATAACCCGAATAATTCACATAAACTAGCGAAAATCATGTCAATTCAAATATGACTTCTTCAATAAGATTACGGTGGGTGACCTCTTTCGTCTTCTGAAAGATCAGCAACTGAAAGTGGGCTTCAAATGTCTTTTTCCTTATGCAAACGCGATAAGTCTGAAAATTTGATATCATAAAAAACCTAAAAACCTCATCGCCCTTGCGTCGGTTTCGCTGACTACTTCTTTGACTGGCATGGAAATAACCAGAAGCATCCACATAAACTAGCGAGAATTATGTCCTTTTAAATATGTCTTCTTTAGTATAATTAAGGTGGGTGACCTCTTTCGTCTTCTCACAGGTCAGACCCTCACGGTTTGCTTGAAAAATATTTTTACTTAGTCACACAGGAGACATATGAATGATTGATATCATCAAACACTTTATCATGTTGCAGAAACTAACTCGGCTATCGTAGGTATGAAAACCCAAAGTTTGTAGGCTGGAGACCAGTCGCAATATCTAGATTTAGACAAATATTCATCAATCCGCTACGTTAAGCAGAACGTCACGCACACAATCCCATTTCCCCACTGAAACGCCTCATCCACATTGATCATGGAGTCCTCCTCCCTAACAGATTGGCTTGGGAATGAAAACGGTTAGACGCATTTCAAAGGGATTTTGTCTAAAAATCTGCAGATCCCGCATATTGCATAGGTTGATAAGTAGAAAAGAATTATTTGTATCAAATCATTCTTACCAATTTGACGCAGAATAACGCATCTTAAACAAACATAAAGTGCGCCCTATGTGACAACTATCGATGATGTCCTTCTGAAAAGGCAAGAAGATGGATCTTTTAAACGTAGGGTATTCCGAAAGAAAATCTGATCGGGACAATATATCAATTTTCACAGTTTTGTTCCCTTGAATATAAAGCCACCGTCGTCTTTGATGAAGTCCACCGTATGCATCACAGCAGGGACGGCGACTTGCGCGTTGATTATTTGAAACTGATAGTAGACTTGCACTGCATCTACCGCACTCTCTCTCTTTCCCCTTACGCGCCTGTGACCGATGTCCAGATAGAGTCAGGAAGACCAGAGGCGGTGTTAGGCGCAGGTGGCTGGCGCGACCGAAGACGCTCCCAACCGAGCCATCACATCCGAATTAGAGACATTGATGACAAAAGTGACTGGGAGTGGCATGAGCAAGTATCTGCGCGTGCCACCACGTCCCCCATGTTTAACCTTTGTTATGGGACCTCATCCCCAATAATGCCTGCCGCATGCTTATTTGGCCCACGTGTTTAAGTTATTTACAGAATTACTGAAGACGCTACTTGAAACAAATTTTTGAAAACGTAAAATGTTGCAATTTGCTATTTATGAACGTGACGATCATAAATTCCTTTACCAAAATCGTGGAAAAGTAGTCTTTTATTAAACTCAAACATTTTAATTGAGAACAAACCAGAAGAGAAGAAGGCAGACTTACTGTCAAACCACTTAAATACAATTCTTTTTGATTGATAAACGCCAATTAGAGGTAGAATCGGCCTGTAGTATTTTTCTTTAAAAGCATAAATCCTATAGTAAGAACAAGCCGATTTCTTAGCTTTTGTTTTCCGTAACCAACAATCTCATCAGTCGATCCTTGTAAAGCTAATGTGGTTTTTGCGCAAGTATGAAGATGCATTCCCCGATTGGCTGGGATGCGCCCAATCTGTGCAACGTTCATGTTGCTATAAAGCGAAGGATAGCGTCATGCATTGAGATATCTGCACCATGCATCCCTTGTTGTTTCTTCTCACCTTTCTCGAGCCTCAATCGATGGCTTGTTTTGGGTCAATGAGTACGTCCTTGGCAGTTACCCATGTTAAAATATTGTTTTACTGACATTCAACCACAACGGCCATCTCCAGGTAGTGTCCGTTAAGGCCTTATTCACAATCAAAATTTTCTTTTTTTTTCAAATGCTTGCCTGCAATTTTTTATTTCATTGAAAAGCATAGTGCTATTTAGTTACTGTAGAATGTACATCTTTTAATTAACCTGGCATTTTTCGTACCCAGTTTTGTACATTTTCAGTCAATAGTTGACGGTCTGTTACTGGTTGTTTGGTCAAGGGGTATCTCTTTAAGGATAACTGAAATTCAAGTTATGTTTGTCTGATATTCACCCACGCTGGGTATCTTTTGATAATTTTATCTAACGCTTTTCGTTGTGTCTTGGTTTTTGCAATTGCTTGCGTACACTTTGTTTTCCATTTCATTGTACAAGCCAGTGCAATTGACAAATTTAATCTTTATAAATTTGTCATTTCCACGGTTTTTTCGAACCAATCTTAGACATTTACAGTCATTGCTGGAATGCAGGTTTTAAAACATAGTCTGCTTCATTTCATTTGATAGATACTTTTCATATATAAGTCCTGTTCTATATCTTCTCGTCTGCTCAGTTTGGGTTAACCACTTTCAGAATGTCCACGCACGAATCAACAGATGTACTTGCCAGATACCGTGGACTATTTAATTGGACAACTTGGATACGTTTCATATTCGAATTATCACTGTTTGAACTTCATTGCGCACGTGCAACTAATTTTTAAGGAGGGTGCTGTAACCCAGCAGTGCACATTTAGCAAACATTTCAAGGAGGCACAGGTTGTGCAGTTTACATGCACTTTACTGGCACCTGTCGTTACGTATCATGCATCACTTGAGGTATGAAAGTATCATTCAATCTTCATTGCTTCATATAATTTGCTTCAAGTGTGAAACATGCATCATGTGCCTTTTGTTAATAATGATCCCAATTTGTTTTGTTTTTGTATTAAGACTAAACCATTGAGTATAAGAAGTAAACAACACAGTGTCTACGGTGAAAAGGAATACACACTAAACAACGTTTCTCTAACAGTCACTGTTGAACAGCCGTTCCGGGGTATAAACACTAGACTGCCTGATGAGGTGCGTATATCTGCCATTAAAATCAATAAATTTCCAGTCAATTTGAATCGCAAAGTCCAATGCAAAACTAAAAAACCAACCAGGCTTACGTCAATCAACTGGAAACTGATGGCAAAACAAGCCCTGTTCAACAGAAGGCGCTTATTTTGTTACCCTTAATTTAAAAAATACTTTAACCCAAACCTGCACGCTTGGTTGTGGTGGTGACGGTGGTGTT
This sequence comes from Schistocephalus solidus, assembly GCA_017591395.1. Taxonomy (NCBI): domain Eukaryota; kingdom Metazoa; phylum Platyhelminthes; class Cestoda; order Diphyllobothriidea; family Diphyllobothriidae; genus Schistocephalus; species Schistocephalus solidus. Next base: position 20,296 of record WEDG01001001.1, read on the forward strand.
GGTGATGGAAAACTAAAGCCTAAAAATTAACTTTGTTCGTACCATTTGGTTTTACTTTTGAACACATACAACACTGACTGCCTCTTTTTATACTCAAACCGCTGATTAAGGAAGAAACTCCTTTAATTTACATGGGGGTGATTTTAAATCTCTTTTCTTCTATTCTGAACGCTTCTTAATAAAACCAGTTTACGTCATTTGAACGCTACATTGCATCCCTTTTCGAAAACCAGGCGGAAACATGGAAACCAAATAGGGGTGATTATGTACATCACTTTAGCAGCTACCGGAACTTACTGAATTTGGGATGGCATAAAAAATCCCAGATATATATTTAATGGAACTAAGGAAAATTCTCCTTACTTCGCCGTGTTGAGGCCGATTCTACAGCGTTTGGGTGTCTGATATGTTAGAATGGCTGACGAGAGTCTGCCCAATCATTTATTCTGTAGTGTGGTTGCAAAGATTACTGCCAAAACAGTCGGTCTAATAAAATGTCTACTGTTGTTTTAATATGCCTGTGGATTTGGTTTGCAGACGATCTTCACTACAAGATCAGAGTGTCTGGGATCTGTAGGATGTTAAACAAAGTTGTTTTGTGCTCTTCCACGGTGGGCTTCAGACTAGCCTCAATAGCGACGGTTAAAGATCATAAACAATTGACCCCTTATAATCTCCATGAGCAAGGTTATGATACAGAAACACAGTCTAGAAAGCCATGCCCGGGCTGATTTATTTTGAGGGCAATGCTGCCAGACAGAGTAACCAGTTAGTTCATCCATTCGCTTTGCATAGTCTACACACTGGGTTAAGGTTAAACATCGCACAACAAACAGGAAAATAGTAGTATACCTGAGGCCTCAGGCTACCAACTACATTTTGGTATGCTTTCGACATGGAGACGAAAGGCAGATGGGAAAATAAATCTACTGAAATGAAAGCGCGTGTGACTGAATAGCTGCTTTAAGGAAGGATCACGAGCGTACTAATGATACAATTCGACCTTCAACGATCAGTATCCTTTGAAATATTTGGCTGCAAATAGGCAAGATGCACCCACTAGACTGTTTTTACAGCATCAAAGGTACTCAATCTAGGTGGGTGTGAGTGTGCCACCTAAATGGGCAACGTGATAGATGCGTTGGACAACACGGGGGCCACATCAGAGCACGGCAGGCGTTATTCGGGTTGCGAACATGGGGGGAGAGGGTTTGGTGGCACGCATTGGGCCCCGGCCGCGCCAGCCACTTACGTCCTCTCCCATCTCCGGTGTTCCTGACTTTGTCTTGACACCAGGCATAGTTGGGGGAGGAGAAGAGAGTGCGGTAGCTGCAGCACATGGCTACTATCACTTTGAAATAAATCACGCGCAAGTCACCGCCCTGTACCAGCCTTCCGTGGAACGTAGGGTGGACATTGTCAAAATCGACGGTTGACACGTTTACTGGTATCTCTTGTAATGACACTCAAGGCCTGTGTGATCTTCTCATCATTTTGTATCTCCAAAAACGAAACTGAATTTTATCATGCGGTGATATTTGTGTGTTATTCGGTGCTTTTATTGGACGATCTAGTAGAGCTTACAAAAGTTTTAAACGTGGATGAGAAAGGTTTAATGACTTTTAGAAGTCATAACAAGTTAACTGTTAAATGCAACAATTAATGATCATTAAACTTATTATTTTATTATCAGGATACACTCGACTGCTAAAACGAATGTGTCCAAAGTGCCTTTGTACCTACTTAATTAAATGCTTTATTGCGTGTTGTATACAGGACGTATGGCGTGAGGTAGGACGTTACGTTAAAGATAAGGCAATGTGACCGATCTTGCAATAAAAATGACCAAAACCACAAAGTCGAATGACCTTCTGCCGAAAATAAAAGTGCCATACATGACAGCAGCACATTCTTTGGAAGCAGGTTACACCAGTTTCCAACTTGAAAAGTGCAACAGATTTTGTTTCTTCACTCGTTGTTTTAAAAATGGTAAAACACTGATGAAAGTTAACGTAGGTAAACGTTCCAGGTGAAGCCTATGAACATCGGCAATGACCAGCATATGCTATTAGCAACCTTAATCCAGTAAGAATCTACAATTGCATATCGACAGCAAGCTTAATATAATTTTACGTCTTATTTACAAATGCTCGGAATTCAGAGGCAAGACCGGCAAAGTTGGACTATGTTGTGATAATAGGATAATTTTTTTCCAGGACAGGGAACACGCAATCTTAAGAGAACTCCATGGATATATCAGTCACGTCGGGATAAGTTAAAGGCCACTGTATGTAAACTATTCCTACAATCGTCCTGTACTTCACATGATAAGTGGGTCAGTACGACATAGCAGGTTAAACTGACAAATATCTGACGACCAGTCGTCTGCAAACATTTTGATGTGCAAAGTTTAGAACATAAAACCAAAAACAGAGCAAATATTTGTGAAGAAAACTCTATCACATGCACCCATGTGCAATTTGTATGTATTACTGAATCTTTTTTAAAGGTTTATTATGCTATTATGGGCCTAACTTACCTACGTGAAAGTGGTCGTAAGAAAATAATTGGTTCTTCAGTATTCACTAAGAAAAGTGTTAGATCTGAAGGACTATTTGGTGGGTATCAGTTTTGCTTGGGTAAATGATGATCAAAGTCCATCTATGGGTTTACCCAGCACCTTTTATTGCGAATTAGAATCGAGGTTTGATCGGCGTCGTATACCAAAGAGCGCTATTTTTCAATGTCTCTATTTAAAACAAAAGATCTGGGAGCGAAGAAAAATTATCACGAGAAACTGGCAGATATTAGTTACGAAGGATAAAGCCAGAAAACTGGCACTGCTTACGAGTCTGTGGCATGATCCTCGGAATTAGTGCAACAGATGATTACGAATGAGAGCCGAGATTGCCTTCTGACCTTCAGCAGACCGTCTTTATTATTTACGTTTGAAAGCAGTGAATAGCCATACCAAGCATTTACCTGCAGCTTGACGGACGTAGGTGAATTGCACTCAAAATATGTTTTACAACGATGGCACACCTGCGCACGTTTGGCCACACTCCATCACTCTAGCCCTTCTGGATCCCTTCCCAAAAGTGAGTCAAGATGACCGAAAACGGGATTATATGCAATGGCCGACGGCGCTTGGAGTCTTACATGCTTAAGAGGTCACAATATGATAGTAAATTTTCAAAATGCGCTTAAGAGAAAGCAAAAGGGTTGCCACGGATTCTCACATATACAATGGAAGTGACTTATCATTGAAACTCATTGAAACACAAATTTTACCAAAGAGTAGACACGTTTCCTGGTATCTCTTGTAATGACACTCAAGGCCTGTGTGATCTTCTCATCATTATGTATCTCCAAAAACGAAACTGAATTTTATCATGCGGTGCCATTTGTGTGTTATTCGGTGCTTTTATTGGACAATCTAGTAGAGCTTACAAAAGTTTTAAGCGTGGATGAGTAAGGTATAATAATTTTTAGGAGTCATAACAAGTTAACTGTTAAATGCAACAATTAATGATCATTAAACTTATTATGTTATTATCAGTATACACTTGACTGCTAAAACGAATGTGTCCAAGTGCCCTTGTACCTAGCTAATTAAATGCTTTATTGCGTGTTGTATAGAGGACGTCTGGCATGAGGTAGGACGTAACGTTAAAGATAAGGCAATGTGACTGATCTTGCAATAAAAATGACCAAAACCACAAAGTCGAATGACCTTCTGCCGAAAATAAAAGTGCCATACATGACAGCAGCACATTCTTTGGAAGCAGGTTACACCAGTTTCCAACATTAAAAGTGCAACAGATTTTGTTTCTGCACTCGTTGTTTTAAAAATGGTAAAACACTGATGAAAGTAAACGTAGGTAAACGTTCCAGGTGAAGCTTATGAACATCGCGCAATGACCAGCATATGCTATTAGCAATCTAAATCCAGTAAGAATCTACAATTGCATATCGATTGCAAGCTTAATGAAATTTTACGTCTTATTTACAAATGCTCGGAATTCAGAGGCAAGACCGGCAAAGTAGGACTATGTGGTGATAATAGGATAATTTTTCCAGGACAGGGAACATGCAATCTTAAGTGAACTCCACTGATATATCAGTCACGTCGGGATAAGTTAAAGGCCAATGTATGTAAACTATTCCTACAATCGTCCTGTACTTCACATGATAAGTGGGTCAGTACGACATAACAGGTTAAACTGTCAAATATCTGACGACAGGTCATCCGCAAAAATTTTGAAGTTGAAAGTTTAGAGAATAAAACTAAAAACAGAGCAAATAGTTGGGAAGAAAACTCTACCACATGCACCCATGTGCAATTTATATGTATTACTGAATTTTTTTTAAGATGTATGCTATTATGGGCCTAACTTACCTACGTGAAAGTGGTCATCAGAAAATAATTGGTTCTTCAGTATTCACTAAGAAGAGTGTTAGATCTGAAGGACTATTTAGTGGGTATCAGTTTTGCTTGCGTAAATGATGATCGTAGTCCATCTATAGGTTTAACCAGCACCTTTTACTGCGTATTAAACTCGAGGTTTGATTGGCGTCGTATACCAAAGAGTGCTATTTTTCAATGTCAATATTTAAAAAAGATCTGGGAGCGAAGAAAAATTATCACGAGAAACTGGCAGATATTAGTTACGAAGGATAAAGCCAGAAAACTGGCACTGCTTACGAGTCTGTGGCATGATCCTCGGAATTAGTGCAACAGATGATTACGAATGAGAGCCGAGATTGCCTTCTGACCTTCAGCAGACCGTCTTTATTATTTACGTTTGAAAGCAGTGAATAGCCATACCAAGCATTTACCTGCAGCTTGACGGACGTAGGTGAATTGCACTCAAAATATGTTTTACAACGATGGCACACCTGCGCACGTTTGGCCACACTCCATCACTCTAGCCCTTCTGGATCCCTTCCCAAAAGTGAGTCAAGATGACCGAAAACGGGATTATATGCAATGGCCGACGGCGCTTGGAGTCTTACATGCTTAAGAGGTCACAATATGATAGTAAATTTTCAAAATGCGCTTAAGAGAAAGCAAAAGGGTTGCCACGGATTCTCACATATACAATGGAAGTGACTTATCATTGAAACTCATTGAAACACAAATTTTACCAAAGAGTAGACACGTTTCCTGGTATCTCTTGTAATGACACTCAAGGCCTGTGTGATCTTCTCATCATTTTGTATCTCCAAAAACGAAACTGAATTTTATCATGCGGTGATATTTGTGTGTTATTCGGTGCTTTTATTGGACGATCTAGTAGAGCTTACAAAAGTTTTAAACGTGGATGAGAAAGGTTTAATGACTTTTAGAAGTCATAACAAGTTAACTGTTAAATGCAACAATTAATGATCATTAAACTTATTATGTTATTATCAGTATACACTTGACTGCTAAAACGAATGTGTCCAAAGTGCCCTTGTACCTAGCTAATTAAATGCTTTATTGCGTGTTGTATAGAGGACGTCTGGCATGAGGTAGGACGTAACGTTAAAGATAAGGCAATGTGACTGATCTTGCAATAAAAATGACCAAAACCACAAAGTCGAATGACCTTCTGCCGAAAATAAAAGTGCCATACATGACAGCAGCACATTCTTTGGAAGCAGGTTACACCAGTTTCCAACATTAAAAGTGCAACAGATTTTGTTTCTGCACTCGTTGTTTTAAAAATGGTAAAACACTGATGAAAGTAAACGTAGGTAAACGTTCCAGGTGAAGCTTATGAACATCGCGCAATGACCAGCATATGCTATTAGCAATCTAAATCCAGTAAGAATCTACAATTGCATATCGATTGCAAGCTTAATGAAATTTTACGTCTTATTTACAAATGCTCGGAATTCAGAGGCAAGACCGGCAAAGTAGGACTATGTGGTGATAATAGGATAATTTTTCCAGGACAGGGAACATGCAATCTTAAGTGAACTCCACTGATATATCAGTCACGTCGGGATAAGTTAAAGGCCAATGTATGTAAACTATTCCTACAATCGTCCTGTACTTCACATGATAAGTGGGTCAGTACGACATAACAGGTTAAACTGTCAAATATCTGACGACAGGTCATCCGCAAAAATTTTGAAGTTGAAAGTTTAGAGAATAAAACTAAACAGAGCAAATAGTTGGGAAGAAAACTCTACCACATGCACCCATGTGCAATTTATATGTATTACTGAATTTTTTTTAAGATGTATGCTATTATGGGCCTAACTTACCTACGTGAAAGTGGTCATCAGAAAATAATTGGTTCTTCAGTATTCACTAAGAAGAGTGTTAGATCTGAAGGACTATTTAGTGGGTATCAGTTTTGCTTGCGTAAATGATGATCGTAGTCCATCTATAGGTTTAACCAGCACCTTTTACTGCGTATTAAACTCGAGGTTTGATTGGCGTCGTATACCAAAGAGTGCTATTTTTCAATGTCAATATTTAAAAAAGATCTGGGAGCGAAGAAAAATTATCACGAGAAACTGGCAGATATTAGTTACGAAGGATAAAGCCAGAAAACTGGCACTGCTTACGAGTCTGTGGCATGATCCTCGGAATTAGTGCAACAGATGATTACGAATGAGAGCCGAGATTGCCTTCTGACCTTCAGCAGACCGTCTTTATTATTTACGTTTGAAAGCAGTGAATAGCCATACCAAGCATTTCCCTGCAGCTTGACGGATGTAGGTGAATTGCACTCAAAATATGTTTTACAAAGATGGCACACCTGCGCACATTTGGCCACACTCCATCACTCTAGCCCTTCTGGATCCCTTCCCAAAAGTGAGTCAAGATGACCGAAAACGGGATTATATGCAATGGCCGACGGCGCTTGGAGTCTTACATGCTTAAGAGGTCACAATATGATAGTAAATTTTCAAAATGCGCTTAAGAGAAAGCAAAAGGGTTGCCACGGATTCTCACATATACAATGGAAGTGACTTATCATTGAAACTCATTGAAACACAAATTTTACCAAAGAGTAGACACGTTTCCTGGTATCTCTTGTAATGACACTCAAGGCCTGTGTGATCTTCTCATCATTATGTATCTCCAAAAACGAAACTGAATTTTATCATGCGGTGCCATTTGTGTGTTATTCGGTGCTTTTATTGGACAATCTAGTAGAGCTTACAAAAGTTTTAAGCGTGGATGAGTAAGGTATAATAATTTTTAGGAGTCATAACAAGTTAACTGTTAAATGCAACAATTAATGATCATTAAACTTATTATTTTATTATCAGGATACACTCGACTGCTAAAACGAATGTGTCCAAAGTGCCTTTGTACCTACTTAATTAAATGCTTTATTGCGTGTTGTATACAGGACGTATGGCGTGAGGTAGGACGTTACGTTAAAGATAAGGCAATGTGACCGATCTTGCAATAAAAATGACCAAAACCACAAAGTCGAATGACCTTCTGCCGAAAATAAAAGTGCCATACATGACAGCAGCACATTCTTTGGAAGCAGGTTACACCAGTTTCCAACATTAAAAGTGCAACAGATTTTGTTTCTGCACTCGTTGTTTTAAAAATGGTAAAACACTGATGAAAGTAAACGTAGGTAAACGTTCCAGGTGAAGCTTATGAACATCGCGCAATGACCAGCATATGCTATTAGCAATCTAAATCCAGTAAGAATCTACAATTGCATATCGATTGCAAGCTTAATGAAATTTTACGTCTTATTTACAAATGCTCGGAATTCAGAGGCAAGACCGGCAAAGTAGGACTATGTGGTGATAATAGGATAATTTTTCCAGGACAGGGAACATGCAATCTTAAGTGAACTCCACTGATATATCAGTCACGTCGGGATAAGTTAAAGGCCAATGTATGTAAACTATTCCTACAATCGTCCTGTACTTCACATGATAAGTGGGTCAGTACGACATAACAGGTTAAACTGTCAAATATCTGACGACAGGTCATCCGCAAAAATTTTGAAGTTGAAAGTTTAGAGAATAAAACTAAAAACAGAGCAAATAGTTGGGAAGAAAACTCTACCACATGCACCCATGTGCAATTTATATGTATTACTGAATTTTTTTTAAGATGTATGCTATTATGGGCCTAACTTACCTACGTGAAAGTGGTCATCAGAAAATAATTGGTTCTTCAGTATTCACTAAGAAGAGTGTTAGATCTGAAGGACTATTTAGTGGGTATCAGTTTTGCTTGCGTAAATGATGATCGTAGTCCATCTATAGGTTTAACCAGCACCTTTTACTGCGTATTAAACTCGAGGTTTGATTGGCGTCGTATACCAAAGAGTGCTATTTTTCAATGTCAATATTTAAAAAAGATCTGGGAGCGAAGAAAAATTATCACGAGAAACTGGCAGATATCAGTTACGAAGGATAAAGCCAGAAAACTGGCACTGATTGCGAGTCTGTGGCATGATCCTCGGAATCAGTGCACCAGACGATTACGAATGAGAGCCGAGATTTCCTTCTGCACTTCAGCAGACCGTCTTTATTATTTACGTTTGAAAGCAGTGAATAGCCATACCAAGCATTTCCCTGCAGCTTGACGGATGTAGGTGAATTGCACTCAAAATATGTTTTACAAAGATGGCACACCTGCGCACATTTGGCCACACTCCATCACTCTAGCCCTTCTGGATCCCTTCCCAAAAGTGAGTCAAGATGACCGAAAACGGGATTGTATGCAATGGCCGACGGCGCTTGGAGTCTTACATGCTTAAGAGGTCACAATATGATAGTACCTTTTAAAAATGCGCTTAAGGGAAAACTGAAAATTTGTTACGGCTTCTCACAATTACAATGGAAGTGATTTCTAATAAGATGAAAATAAATAAGTAATGTTGCCAGTAAAAAATATTTATTCCAGAATATAAAGCCTTCGCGTCAGGCGTCAGAGACCTGTGCTATACTCTGTTCCGTTGGGCTCATTAACGACGATGTTACCTAATGTGGGGATTTTCCACGAAGGTTTTGAGTCAAGATGTGGCTTCCACTAGTATATTGCTACAAGTTGAAGTTTTAAGCAAAATTTATTTGTAATTGCTGTTATATTAATTTGATAACCACAACAAGCCTTTTTTTTCCTAACGATCGGTTGTTTATTGATGTAAAACTTTGGTGGACACAGCTTGCGCTGATTTCACGAAACGGATCGTAACTCATGAAATCCATCAGATTTTATGAGTTAGGACAGCTACTGTATATAAAGGTATAACAAGTAGATATGGAAGATATAAATTTTGTCAAAGGTATTATTCGAAGACAAGTTTGGGTAACTATTTCCAAAGTCTTGTGAACAATTGATGAGTTGGCCAGGAGAGAAGTTAGGGATATATGTGCTTCGAACTCCAAACGGCAGATGCGATATTATTTTTCTTCAATACCAACGTAGGGTTTAGCTTACGTAAAACCATAATCCTCACATCAGTTGTAATTGCATAACCTAAGGGCCCCTCGGACCCCACAAATGTGAGTCGTCGACTACGGTAGCATATAGAGCCAAGACGGCGCGACACAAAATAGTATTTGCATTCTCTACCAAATCCTCAGCTGCACAGGGTCTGCATCAAATTACCAAACACATTTTACAAAAGAATGAACACGTTAACTGGTATCCCTTGTAATGACACTCGAGGCCTGGGTGATCATCTTATTAGTTGGTATCTCCAAACGAAACTGAATTTTATCACGTGGTGCCAGTTGCGTGTTATTCGGTTCTTAGATTGGACAATCTAGTAGAGCTTACAAATAAAAATACTTTGCAATTTCATGAGAGAAACATTATCTGCAATTGCATACAGGTAACATATGCACGGCACAATAGTCGCTCGATTTTATGATGACTTTCTCTGATACTATTTGCGCACCCCAATTTAAATCACAGGTTCTATATTCTTTGTAAAATCTGAACTGAGAAAAATTGATCTGCTGTTTTTAAAGAAAGCCGGTGTAACCTGTTCAGGAAAAATGCGCCATCTTCGTTCGAGGGTAGTGTCTTCCGAACAGAAGTTTAATGCTTTGAGTTCCGTCCTTTCTACGTTGGCCATGGCGTTTTATATATTTAGTTTGGTGCTATCATCAGCCAAACAATTTAACGTGACCGTAGCTTTCGGAGATGCGTTGTCACTTAATTTTCTGAAATCCCAGAAAACGTTTTCATTGTGGGCTGTGGGTAGCACTCCCGGTTGGAAGCATGCCAAGGCTTACTTTGAATCAGACATTTTCAATATTCTCGGAAATCAAATGGCCTTGACGGTCTATATTTGTAGTAAGACAGAGCGAATAATTTTGAATTTATTGTTATATCTTACTCCAGACTTCTCTTTGTGCCATTTACCTTCGGCGTTTTATTCGGCTCTATCACTAGTGCTCACATTGTCAAGTAGTAATATTCAAAATGAAGGATAAAAAGCACGTGTCTGTCACGGTTGAATAATTAGACACGATATTATTTTGCAGCATAACCGAACGACAGTAGATAAATTAATCTCCCTTTCTAAAACTAACAATAATTCTTGAAACAACCTGTTCAGTCTATTCGTACTTGTTTTGTTGTTCGCTCTGGTTATCTAATGCCTTTTAATTTTATAACGTTAGTTTGCCAGCACACGTGTCTTTGTATTCGATAGATTCCTATCCGGGTAATACCGGTATTTTTATGGGCTCAATGAGTACAGGTTTAAATGACATATCCCCCGTGGAGCAGATTATCGTGGTTGAACAACTCGCCTTCTAGGTAAAAGGATATGGCAACGTCTCATGAAATGTTAAGTAAAATTCTGAAATCTGTTTTTTTCACAATATATGACTTGAGATTACTTATAATATAAATGGTCGTTCATAATAATTCAAAGTATCTGAGTCACACAAGAAGGACCGCTTTTGAATTCGGTTTCTTCTGCCTGCCAGCACAAAATACGATCTATAAAAATGCCTATTTTCGAGGCCAATTTAACGTTAAATATATTATACCAAAACATGCATAGAACTAGCATTCGTTGGTTGCACTTTATGTCTACTTCAATGTATACTTGAAGCAATGCTATATTTGGTTCCAAAATGTTCTAATTATATGATTTATGAAGATTGTGAAATGTCAGTTCATAAAGTATCATGTCTTTGTATTTATTAACCCTGCTTGTAAGCAATCAACTTGGTGCACATCCAATACAAAATTTAAAAGCCCTATAGTACGCCACTTTAGCAGTTTCTTAAACCGTATTCTTTTTTACGAACGAATGCCAACTTTCGTGTTTCACAATATTGGATGAACAAAAGCAAAGTCTGTTTTAGCGCCAGAACAATATTTTCTTATCATGACTCGTAAAACGCCTACAGGAGTCCATCGTCAGGGGTAGCAGCTGTAACAAGTGACGATTGAAACAATTTTGATAATGATTCCGCTGCACAGGAAAGAAATCACATTGTCCCTACATTGAAACAGTCTTCGCTTGACTCCGTCCGGGGAATACACATTTACAACAACAGGACCGTCTGCCTAATACGTTTTTGTTAAAAAGGATGGTTTTTGACTGTTCCATTTGTTAATCATGCATTATTTGACAGACGATCGTACAAACGACATCTTACAATATGCTTCAACTTTAACAAAGCGTTCACCATGGACGTTTTTTCTGCTCTTTGAACACAAAATCACACAGAGTTCCAAATCTGCTTTTTTTAAAATCGAAAACATTGGTTTTCTAAAAATAACATATGCATCTATTCACTGGTCCACCTGATTGACGAGGAAATATTCAAATTTAAAATGCGCCACCTTTAGTTTTGTAAACTTCAGGTGCTCAGAGTACCCTTTTTCTCATAGATGAACACACTTGACTGCGTAAACTAAGTCTATGGTATCTATAAGAATGGAGACCGACGTAATCAAAGGTAGTATGGGTCTTGGTCAAATGTGCAAACATTTCGACAGCTATGATTATCAATAAGCATATTAGGCTTGTATAAATAGCATATTTTGCAGAATGTTTGAGCGAATTGATAGTGTGTAGAATTTAAGTTTTCAGCAACTGGTCGATTGAATTGCCGCCATCAGGTTTCATGAGTTAGGTTGCATTTGATCACCAGACTAAAAGTGACATAGGACCGTATGACAATTGGTTCTGGACATGTTTTGCGAAGTTACTCTACTGAAATCGCACCGAGGATCTTACTGTAGATGGTGGTTGGCAGTCATAATAACTATAAGCCCCGACTGAACAGGAGCACTAAGCCAAAAACAATTATTGTCCTATGCAGGGCTACTCTTACATCAAGCCCTTACGGACAATTTACACTGACGCAGTATCTTTAACATAACGTCCTATCTTACTCCAAACTAGCCCTCACTGAATAATTGAAGTCACATCGACTTCAAGATGACCAAACATGATGGCGTCAAGCGTCGGGTCATTGAGTGTAACACTCAACCTGCGCAGTCACCTCCAGACTTACGTCAGTGATTATTAATTTATTTAAATACCTATAACTGTCAACCGTTTGGCTGCTGCTATCTCTGGCAATGTACTCCTGCAGGAGTCTAATTGCTCAAAATAATTTTAAAAAAACGTTCTGGCGCTAGAACAGACTTCTCCCTTGCTCTGACAAGACCCTCTTTGATCGCTGACTTCTGTCAATAGACGGGACAAACTTATTGTGCTTGCTCTAAGTTGAGCTAATATTTTTTTAAACTATCACCATAGTGATGGAGATGTTCCGAACACGGCAGTAGAGGCGACTACTGCTAGGACCACTGCTAATTTGACCAATCGCCGTTTACTAAATCGCTGGCACCGAAAGCCTCGTTAAGTTTTTTGGCAAGATAAGCTTGGTCCCACCACCGCCACTGTCGAATTATTCTGAACCAGCACTGCCGATCCTATCGCATTTGGGTTCTCCCTCTTACATATTGTATATATTACGTCTAAGAAAGCTTTAACATTTTCGTACGCTCTGAGGAAGACCTAACAAGGCTCATAGGATTTGCATTATAGGTGGGCTGAATTGTATAATTGGTAAGTATCATTCATAAATAGACGGATACGGTTATTTACGAATGGAAATTTCCCGGTTTTACAAAAGATCATTGCAAGAAAAAAGTTTAAATCCGCAAAATAGGTTCTTTCCAGTATTAGATTTGAAGAAGCTTTACTTTTCAACCAAATGCCTACAAGAAATAATACTTACGTCCATGCTTTCAGGAAACCATATTTGAAAGTATAAGAGCAACAGAACTGTAAAAGAGAAATGCATGCCCTTTAAGTAGTTATTTTTATTAAATCTAGTTCTGCCCGCTGCCGTAGAGAAGCTCTTTAAAAATCTGGCATCCTGTCGTGAGTAAAATATACTTGGTATTCGCCCGTATGATGAATACAATTAAAACAATAATAAAGAATACGTGCTAAAATGGTGTGGTATTTGCGAAATTACAGTAAAAACACGTTCACTGCATTCTCACTAAAAAAAATTAAACACAACGATTAACGGAAATCAAAAGAGTAGCATACGTCTATTTATCTCGGTAATAGATTAAGTCCGGTGTGGGAAGTTCAGGTTGATCGTTAAGCGGTCCTTCTTGTGTGACTCAGATACTTTGAATTATGATGAACGACCATTTATATTATAAGTATACTCGAGTAATATATTGTGAACGAAAACAAATTTCAGAATTTCACTTAACATTTCATGAGACGTTGCCATATCCTTTTACCTAGAAGGCAAGTTGTTCAACCACGATAATCTGCTCCACGAAGGATATGTCATTTAAACCTGTCCTCATTGAGCCCAGAAAAATACCGGTATTACCCGGATAGGAATCTATCGAACACTAAGACATGCGTGCTAGCAAACTAACGTTATAAAATTGAAAGGCATTAGATAACCAGAGCGAACAGCAAAACAAGTACGAATAGACTGAACAGGTGGTTTCAAGAACTATTGCCAGTTTTAGAAAGGGAGATGAATTTATCCACTGTCGTTCGGTTATGCTGCAAAATAATATCGTGCCTAATTATTCAACCGTGACAGACACGTGCTTTTTATCCTTCATTTTGAATATTACTACTACACAATGTGAGTACTGGTGATAGAGCCGAATAAAACGCCCAAGGTAAATGGCACAAAGAGAAGTCTGGAGTAAGATAGAACGATAAATTCAACATTATTCGCTCTGTCTTACTTCAAATATAGACCATCAAGGCCATTTGATTTCCGAGAATATTGAAAATGTCTGATTAAAAGTAGGCTTTGGCATGCTTCCAACCGGGAGTGCTACCCAAAGCCCACAATAAAAACGTTTTCTGGAATTTCAGAAAATTAAGTGACAACGCGTCGCCGAAAGCTACGGTCTTCACTGGAAACCAGAGCCTGCTTCGCATCGTTGAATCGCAAAAGGCGTACACACGCAGGGCTTGGTGGAGTGTTTTGCCACTGGCTTCTGCCCTGAGCAGACTGAGAAAACGGCCGCAAAACTTCAGTCATCTATGAATGAAAGAAAAATAAATAAGGTTTTTCTATTCAGCCCACGCCATTTGATTTTTTCCCCGAGGAAGTGATAGTTGAGGTTGTCGATAAATCCGCTTTTCCTAGGATAAAACCATTTTCACCAACGGATTATTAGGCTTTGTATTTAGGCTTCCTTTATGCTGGTGCACATATGATTAATGTATTTCGTATATTTTGAGCAACTTAAGAGACTCTGCGCAGTTTAGTAATTCCTGAGTCATGGCTTGCTACCGTGGACATTGACATTATTGGCAACTGATGCTGCATATTCATTAAATTACGAAACATGTTATATTTTATGAACCATGGGTAGTTCCATCGGAACACCAGAGTGGAAGTGTGGATTATTGTGCCGTGCATATGTTACCTGTATGCAATTGCAAATATTGTTTCTCTCATTAAATCGCAAAGTATTTTTATTTGTAAGCTCTACTAGATTATTCAATCTAAGCACCGAATAACACACAAATATCATCGCATGATAAAATTCAGTTTCGTTTTTTGAGATACAAAATGATGAGAACATCACACAGGCCTTCAGTGTCATTACAAGGGATACCAGTAAACGTGTCTACTCTTTGATAAAATATGTGTTTCAATGATAAGTCACTTCCATTGTATATGTGAGAAGCCGTGGCAACCTTTTTGCGATAGTAAAATCCTTAACCAAAATCGTTTTGAAAATTAGTCTTTCATTAAACTCAAACATTTTATTTGACAAATATGCAAAAATAGAAGAAGACAGAATTACTATCAACTCTTTTAAATAAAATGAATTTTGATTGAGAAAAGTTCAAATAGAGGAAGAAGGAGCCATGCCCTAATGTCGCCCCCGTGTTTGGCTAACATATCTACCAAATGGATCGTTTGGTGGACAGGACACACACACACACCATATTTCAACCGTCGATTTTGACAATGTCCACCTTACATTCCACAGAAGGCTAGTGCAGGGACGTTGACTTGCGCGTGATTTATTTCAAAGTGATAGTAGCCATGTGCTGCAGCTACCACGCACTCTCTCCTCCTCCCCCAACTATGCCCGGTGTCAAGACAAAGTCAATAAGACCGGAGATGGGAGAGGACGTAAGTGGCTGGCGCGGCCGGGGCCCAATGCGTGCCACCAAACCCTCTCCTCCCATGTTCGCAACCCAAATAGCGCCTGTCGTGCTCTGATGTGGCCCCCGTGTTGTCGAACGCATCTACCACGTTGCCCGTTTAGGTGGCACACTCACACCCACATAGATTGAGTACCTTTTGACGCTCGTGATCCTTCCTTAAAGCAGCTATTCAGTCACACGCGCTTTCATTTCAGTAGAATTATTTTCCCATCTGCCTTTCGTCTCCATGTCGAAAACAAACCAAAATGTACTTGGTAGTCTGAGGCCTCAGACATACTACTATTTTCCTGTTTGTTGTGCGCTGTTTAACTTCACCCAGTGTGCAGACTAGGCAAAGCGAAAGGATGAGTTAACTGGTTACTCTGTCTGGCAGCATTGTCCTCAAAATAAATCAACCCGGGCATGGCTTTCCAGACTGTGTTTCTGTATCATAACCTTGCTTATGGAGATAAGAAGGGGTCAACTGTTTATGATCTTTAACCGTCGCTATTGAGGCTAGTCCGAAGCCCACCGCGAAAGAGCGCAAAAAAACTTTGTTTAACATCCTACAGATCTCAGACACTCTGATCTTGTAGTGAAAATCGTCTGCAAACCAAATCCACAGGCATATTAAAACAACAGTAGACATTTTATAAGACCGACTGTTTTGGCTGTAATCTTAGCAACACCATTACAGCATAAATGATTAGGGCAGACTCTCGTCAGCCATTCTAACACATCGGACACCCAAAAGCTGTAGAATCGACCTCGAAACGGCTTAGTGCAGAGAATGTTTGTTAATTCCATTAAATGGATATATGGGATCTTTTTATGCCAACTCAAAGTCAGTAAGTTCTTGTAGCTGCTAAAGTGATGGTACATAATCGCCCCCTATTTGGTTTCCATGTTTTCCGCCTGGTTTTCGAAAATGGATGCAATGTAGCGTTCAAATGACGTAAACTGGTTTTATTAAGAAGCGTTCAGAATAGAAGAAAAGAGATTTAATATCACCCCCATGTAAATTAAAGGAGTTTTTTCCTTAATCAGTGGTTTGAGTATAAATAGAGGCAGTCAGTATTGTGCGTGTTCACAAATAAATAACTCAATGGTACGAACAAAGTTAATTATTATGCTTTAGTTTTCCATCACCGACACCACCACCACCACCAAGCGTGCAGGTTTTGGTTGAAGTATTTTTTTAAATTAACGGTAACAAATTAAGCGCCTCCTGTTGAACAGGGCTTGTTTTGCCATCAGTCTCCAGTTGATTGACGTTAGCCTGGTCGATTTTGCAGTTATGCATCGGACTTTGCGATTCAAATTGACTGGAAATTTATTGATTTCAATGGCAAATATGCGCACCTCATCAGGCAATCTAGTGTCTATACCCCGGAACGGCTGGTCAACAGTGACTGTTAGAGAAACGTTGTTTAGTGTGTATTTCATCTGCACCGTAGACACTGTGTTGTTTACTTCTTCTCCTAAACGGTTTAGTCTTAATACAAAAAAAACAAATTGGGATCATATAAACAAAAAGCACATGATGCATGTTTCACAGTTTAAACACATTATATGAAGCAATGAAGATTGAATGATACTTTCATACCTGAAGCGATGCATGATACGTTACGACAGGTGCCAGTAAAGTGCATGTGAACTGCACAACCTGGGCCTCCTTGAAATGTTTGCTAAATGTGCACTGATGGGTTACAGCACCCTCCTTAAATATCAGTTGCACGTGCGCAATGAAGTTCAAACAGTGATAATTTGAATATGAAACGTATTCAAGTTGTCCAATTAAATAGTCCACGGTATCTGGCAAGTACATCTGTTGATTCGTGCGTGGACATTCTGAAAGTGGTTAACACAAACTGACCAGACGAGAAGATATAGAACAGGACTTATACATGACAAGTATCTATCAAATGAAATGAAGCAGAATACGTTTTAAAAACTGCATTCCAGCAGTGACTGTAAATGTCTAAGATTGGTTCGAAAACGCCGTGGAAATGACATCTTTAAAATGTTAAATTTGTCAATCGCACTGACTTGTACAATGAAAAGGAAAAAAGCGTACGCAAGCAATTGCAAAAACCAAGACACAACGAAAGCGTTAGATAGAATTATCTAAAAATACCCAGCGTGGGTGAATATCAGAAAAACATTACCTGACTTTCAGTTATCCCTAAAGAAGTACTCCTTGACCATAAACAAGTAACAGATCGTCAAATATTGCCATAAAATATGCAAAATTGGTACAAAAAATGCCAGGTTAATTAAAAGATGTTCATTCTAAAGTAACTAAATAGCACTATGCTTTTCAATGAAATAAAAAATAGCAGGAAAGCATTTGAAAAAACAGACAATTTTGATTGAGATGAAGGCCTTAACTGACACTGCCTGGAGATAGCCGTTGTGGTTGAATGTCAGTAAAACAATATTTAACATGGGTTATTGCCAAGGACGTACTCATTGACCCAAAACAAGCCATCGACTTAGGCTCGAGAAAGGTGAGAAGAAACAACAAGGGATGCATGCTGCAGACATCTCAATAAATGACGCTATCCTTCGCCTTATAGAAACTTGAACGTTGCACAGATTGGGCGCATCCCAGCCAATCGGAGAATGCATCTTCATACTTGCGCAAATAACCACATTAGCTTTACAAGGATCGACTGATGAGATTTTTGGTGACGGAAAACTAAAGCTAAGAAATTCGCTTGTTCGTACTATATTGTTTATGCTTTAAAAGAAAAAAATACTACAGGCCGCTTCTACCTCTAATTGACGTTTGTCAAACAAAACGAATTTTATTTAAGTGGTTTGACAGTAAGTCTGCCTTCTTCTCTTATGGGTATTTCTCAATTAAAATGTTTGAGTTTAATAAAAGACTACTTTTCCACGATTTTGGTAAAGGAACTTATGATCGTCACGTTCATAAATAGCAAATTGCAACATTTTACGTTTTCAAAAATTTATTTCAAGTAGCGTCTTCAGTAATTCTGTAAATAACTTAAACACGGGGCCAAATAAGCGTGCGGCGGGCATTCTTGGGGATGAGGTCCCATAACAAAGGTTAAACATGGGGGACGTGGTGGCACGCGTAAATACTTGCTCATGCCACTCCCAGTCACTTTCGTCATCAATGTCTCTAATTCGGGTGTGATGGCTCGGTTGGGAGCGTCTCCGGTCGCGCCAGCCACCTGCGCCCAACACCGCCTCTGGTCTTCCTGACTCTATCTTGACATCGGTCACAGGCGCGTAAGGCGAAAGAGAGAGTGCGGTAGATGCAGTGCAAGTCTACTATCACTTTAAACTAATTCACGCGCAAGTCGCCGTCCCTATACCATCCTGCTGTGGTGCATACGGTGGACATAGTCAAAGACGACGGTCGCACTGTAGTATATCGTAACCTTGGTCATTAAGATTAATTGGGGCAAACTGTTATTACTTACAGCCCCGGGCCAACTGTTTACGCCAACAATCTTACTTCGTTTAATATCCTAAAGTTCCCATACGCTCTGACCCTATGGTCCCAACTGTCTGCACCACTAAACTGCATACAGCGGTTTGAGCAGTCCTCGAGCCTGTTTGCCCTCTACGCAAGCGTATTGGTCAATATACCTATAAACAACGAGGGGAAATTCGTTTGCTCAATAATATAGGAGTGACGTAGAATGATCGAGAATTATATTTCCAATCAACCACTGCATGCTCTGAGTGACATTTGAAATTTGACATTTTTTATCATTATGCACATATTCACAATGCATGGCCTCAGTTTTGAAAGCAATTTCATTGTCGTGTTCTGGGACACATCGGCTGAAGTTTGTTAAGACGACGCAGCGTTGAACTTTGGCCCTTAGTCCATTTAGACATAAGAATTTGCTGTTCTTACGAGTTATTTCTGGAAATTATAGTCTTGCAATTTCGACAATGATATCGGAAAGTACAAACACATTATAACAGGATAACGCTATCACAGTTATCGTCTAGGGAAAGCAACTATTCTAACTATCACCCTCGATTCAAAATCTAAGATAAAGCTTAATTTACCCGTATTTAATAATCATTAATGCAACTGTAGTTTATTAAATATATTAAACTCAAATTGGGGAATATACATTTAAATATTTAACTAGCAAATGAATACTAAATATATTTTAATTCCTATATTGGACCTTTTCTGAACAGGTAACATACAAAAGGTAAATGTATACCTACCAACCAGAATTTTGGCAAATGATTCTCTTTCCTGGGCAAGATACCAAACCGCACCAGACCCAAATTTTGGCCAGCGCACGGTACTTGAAGAAGGTCATGGAGCCCTAAGCCGCCTTCTCACAGCACTTGGGGTTAAAGTTGTAAAACGTTAAGAAACCCCTACAATGCAATAAGTAATAACAACGAAAGTGTCGCACACATGGCAGGAAATATCTGGACTCGGTTAACGAATCTGATGCAGTTTCGGACGAAGCGAATAATGGAGATTAACTATGAATGAAGATATTGAAATTGGTCTCCAAACTACAAACTTTGGTTTTTCATACCTGCGATATCCGAGTTAGTGTCTGCAACATGATAAAGTGTTTAATGATATCAAGCATTCATATGCTTCGTGTGAAACAAAAAGTAAAAAAAAACTTTTCAAGCAAACTGTGAATTTCTATTTATTTTTCAGTTTTTGGTGGTGCTTGTTCATTTGTTTCGTCGAACGTTTGTTTTCCCTATAAATTGATCAGTGAAAAATTAGCCTAGTCGCTCGCCCTGCGAGGCGACCTTCGTACTGGCGTTACCTGTTTAATCCGGACATACCCCATGTTATCGGTGCTTGTTTCGTTGCCACGTTTCCCGTCTACGCTGGAGACCAGTAAGAGGTCAAGGGCTCTGAAGAATAAAGAAATCATTCCAGTGGATGATAAGCATTTGCTTCAAATATTCTTGACGTATTACGAGTTTTCAATTTCTTATTTCCTGGCTTTGGGCTGCCCATGTCAAGACTCCTGAAACTCTTGATTATCGAAAGATCTAGCGATGGCTTCTATGGATAATGAAGATGCTTGCGATCATATGTTTCGTACAAAAAATCTATTGCATGCAAATATTTATGGTTTCATTTGAGGGAGCTTTCAAAGTGAATTCTTGCTGGACACTCTTCCTAGCAGATTGGCTTGGGATCGGAAACGGTTAAATGCAATTCATAGGGATTTTGTCCGAAAATTTGCAGAGTCCTAATACTGCATATGTTGATTTTTATAAAAAATCATTTGTATCAAACCCTACTTACCAATTCGACGCAGAATAGCGCATCTAAAACAAACATAAATGGCGTCCTATGTGACAACTATCGATGATGTCCTTCTGAAAAGGCAAGAAGATGGATATTGATACGTAGGGTATTCCGAAAGAAAATAAGATCGGGACAATAAATCGATTTTCACCACTTTTGGTCCTTCCTAGGAGATGCAGCCAAATGTGCTGTTGGCAGGTGACAGCCTTCGGAAGAAGGAAGCTAAGGGTTAGGTATGAGTTGCAAGGTGTTGCCATGATGTAGAAGTGTCTGCTAGGGCAGCTTTCACATTTTCAAAAAGCAGTGAGGGCATCGGCAGACAGCTCAAACGAACCTTTGGGACCCAAGAGAAGACTCTTGGGTGCAGAATGATGTCGGCACGGTTAGGGAGAAACGGGTGGAAGAAATTTATCATGCCGAGGAATCACTGCCATTGACGTTTTGAACCAGGTGGGAATTCACAGATGGACACAATGTTTGAAAGGAAAGCGGCAGCTTTTTTAAGCGGGCAAAGTGCCTGCATGACTGGGTTGATTATCGATAAAAGTGGTTCGTATGGTTTCCAAACTAACTGCTGCATAAATTTGTCTATATGAAATCATACACGTAACCAGACTCCCAAAAGTATATCATACACTTCAAAGTTATTTGCACTAGTTATTAAACGTCAAACGCTGTAGAAATAAAAGAAAGAGTTCGGTCCGAAAACGCCGTGATTGCAAATTTCCTTCCCAATAAACTCTGTGATTTTTTCATGCGTAAAGTTACAAAATTAATATGCTGCAGCATGGGTACGAAAATGTGTGCAGATTTTCCCTGTTTGAATTAATAATAGAATTGCGTATTGGTCGGAAAAATTCCACGCAAAAAATTTCTTATATCGAGAATCAGTTTTGCACGATCAGAGGCCCGTATCATGGAGTGCCTCGCAGGACATGTGAACATGCAGCATGATAAAAAAATTAACAAGTTCACATCAGTAATCAGTTTCTGAACTGCTCCCATCCTATACGGAGGGGGCAATGACAAACTGATCGTGAAATAAAAGAATTTAAAATTGCAACCCACTCAGGGGAGTCGAACCCTAGTTACATAAAATACTTGAACACTTCTAGCACTGTAAATTAGGTCGTTCACTCAACCATTGTGCGTGCGTACAGTTTCCGGGCCTGAAATATGCCAATTTCACCAAGAGACAGAGTCACGAAAGCAGAAATCGTCATGCATCCATTATAACTTAGTGTAAAGGCTTGCCAAATGTTTAATATTTCAGATGATATATGCTCAAATTCAAAAGACATCTGCTGCATTTGGTGGCCTTAGGTGGTTAGCACCAACCTAATGGCTACGCGCTACGGAGAGCGCACACACACGTTAGAAAGGTCAATGCGATTTCTATATGCTCCGTGCGCGTTTTACGTCTCAAGCAACGTGTCAGCTCTGAATTTTCCAATTAAGCGGACCTGACAACCAAGGGGTCCACTGGTCAAACATGACCTCCCTAGACACAACACACATCTTTTATGTCAATTTGAACGCTCGCACAGATCTGGTTGCATGTGAGCAGTCAGCATCGCTGAACGTAGGATGAGCTAAGAGGTTCTTCATCTAAATGATCTAGGATGTCTGCTCACTTCTTTAAATTTAACAGCCTGTTAAAGAAATTTCAAATTATATACCCACTCAGATGTGCACGAGGCTTTAGAGCTCAGACAAACCTAAAAATCTGGTACTCGAAGGTAAAACGAGAGTCCGCAAAAAGAGTTTGGGCGATGGAACCTGGTTTATATTTCTTACGCTGGTAAGGGTAATTACATTGAGACGATAATTTGAGGGAATGTGTCGGTCTGGATAATAACAAGCTAAGGCACACAGTCGCAGTGGTTGAGATGAGCAGAGCCTTATTTTACCAATCCGCCCTTTGAGATGAGTTCTGACGTCATGAAGACGCTTTGCACTAAAATTCCTGTATGCGTCCCTTGCAGGTTTGTGGCTGTCTAGTACGCTGGGTGAACCACTGTCATCATAGGGCCGGGAGACCGCATGGACATTACCTATACGAGCGTCTTCTGACAGCAAAGGGATGGGTTGGTTAGCCGCAGAGCCACTGCCTCGACTGTTGCTAGCATCCGTTGGCGTAGGCCTTTAGCGAAGTTGGCTGGTGTCCAGTAGACAACCGTCAAAGGCTTCTTTGGGGGCCAAAGCGGTGACCAGTATCAGCTAGATGGGCGAGAAAAGAACTTGAGATGATTTTATTTCACCTTTACCTAACCGGACAGGTATGCGTTCACCTACCCTCTTTACCAGGCGCCTCATTGTACGGCCAATGTATCTTGCTCAGCAGGAGCAAGTGAATGAGTCAATACATCAAGAGTAGTCAGGCTACATCAAGAGTAGTCAGACTGACTACCGTTGCATGCGATAGATGTTTGTACGAAACATATGATCACAAGCATCTTCATTATCCATAGAAACCATCGCTTGATGTTTCAGGGGTTTTGCCATGGGCAGCCCAAATCCACAAAATAAGAGATTGAGAACTCGTAATACGTCAAGATTATCTAAAGCAAATGCTAATCATCCACTGAAATGATTTCTTTATTCTTCAGAGCCATTGTCTTCTTACTGGACTGCAGCATAGGAGCGAAACGTGTCAACGAAACGAGCACCAATTACATCGGGTACGTCCTGATTAAACAGGTAACGACAGTACGAAGGTCGCCGCGCAGGGCGAGCGACGACACAACAAATGAACAAGCACCACTAAAAACTGAAAATTAAATAGAAATTCAAAGGGAACAGGAAATGTATGCAATCTTAAACACTATGTTTTTAATATTTACGTTTAAATGGAAAATGGCAGAATGCTGGAAAGAGACAATGCAATCGATAGTCAAACCAGGCATGCAGGCACCTTGTCCGCTTAAAACAGCTGCGTTAGAATTTTGCTGGCGAAGTTCTGCCTAGCATGACCTCATCACCCTGACGTCAATTTCGCTGTTGGCTTGTTTGATTGTCTCTTTCCAAGATTCTATCGTCATGTTCCATTCAAATTTAAATATCAAAAAACAGTGTTTTAGATTGCATAAAGTGCGCCCTATGTGACAACTATCAATTATGTCTTTCTGAAAAGGCAAGAAGATGGATCTTTAATACGTAGGGTATTCCGAAAGAAAATCTGATTGGGACAATATATCAATTTTCACAGTTCTGTTCCCTTGAATATAAAG
>WEDG01001002.1:0-56449 GCA_017591395.1 Schistocephalus solidus
GTACGAGGTTCGACCTTGCGACGTCTTTGATCGTTACGCAACACTCTTTGCATTCCACGCGCACTACGATTCGCCCGCACCACATCTGTGTCTATAAACCATGTGTGCTGCGTGCTCCTGATATTTTATACGAATAATTTGTGCCGTTCAGCTTTTTGGGCTTTGTCTAGACCCATGAGGCAGATGTAGTTTGGCTTGTGACATGAATCGTATTGCTAAAAGAGATTAAGAGACTGGATTGGGTATTTCTGACTTTTTAGTCATCATCAATTAGCAGGGGCATCACAAAGCTCATGCGTTTGACAAGTATATAACTTGCGACGAGATTGATCGAGAACGATGGCTATCTGGTTTTATTGTGTACACAAATCAATATCAGTTGGGCGCTCTCCGATATATAAATAGATAAATCGTGCCATTTTGGCTTTGGGGCTCTCTATAGAGCAAAAACCCTACAGATGCAGCCTGGCTAGTAAAAATAGAATTGCATTGCTAAAAAGAGAAATAGAGACAAGATGGGGTATTTCTGACTTTTTAGTCATCATCAGTCAACCAAAGCCAATCCTAGACATGCAGTGCACGAGGCTCGACCTTTCGACGTCTTTGATCGTTTTGCAACGTTCTTGTATCTCCCACACGCTTACTATGATTCGCCCGCTCCAATTGTGTCTATAAACCATATGTGCTGTGTGATCCCTGAAATTTTATACGAATAACTCATGCCGTTGATTTATAAGGCTTTGTCTAGAGCCCATGGGGCAGACGTAGTCTGATTAGTAACAAAGAATCGTATTGCCAAAGGAGATAAAGAGACTGGATAGGGTATTTCTGACTTTTTAGTCATCATCACTCAGCCAAAAGGCATACCAAGCCATGTGTTGGATGAGGAAACAACTTGCGACGAGATTGATCGATGACAATGGCTATCTAGTTTTTATTGTGTACATTACTAATTACAGTTGGGCGCTCCCGGATAAATAAATAGGGATAAATCGTGCCATTTGGCTTTGGGGCTCTCTATAGAGCAAAACCTACAGATGCAGACTGACTAGTAAAATAGAATTGTATAGCTAAAAGAGAAATAGAGACCGGATGAAGTATTTCTGACTTTAAGTCATCATCAGTCAGCCAAAGCCAATCCTAGACATGCAGTGCACGACGCTCGACCTTGCGACGTCTTTGATCGTTACGCAACGCTCTTGGATCTCCCACACGCGCACTATGATTTGCCCGTTCCAATTGTGTCGATAAACCATGTGTGCTGTGTGCTCCCAGAAATTTTATACGAATAACTCGTGCCGTTGAGCTATGAGGCTTTGTCTAGAGCCCGTGGGGCAGGCGTAGTCTGATTAGTAACAGAGAATCGTATTGCCAACGGAACTGTTGTGACTGGATTGGATATTTCTGACTTTATAGTCATTATCAGTCAGCCAAAGCCAATCCTAGACATGCAGTATACGAGGTTCGACCTTGCGACGTCTTTGATCGTTACGCAACGCTCTTGTATCTCCCATACGCGCACTACGATTCGCCCGCTCCAATTGTGTCTATAAACCATGTGTGCTTTGTGCTCCCTGACATTTTATACGAATAATTTGTGCCGTTCAGATTTTGGGCTTTGTCTAGGACCCATGAGGCATATGTAGTCTGGCTAGCGACATAGAATCGTATTGCTAAAAGAGATAAAGAGACTGGATTGGGTATTTCTGACTTTTTAGTCATCATCAATTAGCCAAAGGCATTCCAAGCCATGCATTGGACGAGGTTACAACTTGCGACGAGATTGATCGAGGACGATGGCTATCTAGTTTTTATTGTGTACATTACCAATATCAGTTGGGCACTCCCCGATATATAAATAGGGATAAATCGTGCCATTTGGCTTTGGGGCTCTCTCTAGAGCAAAACCAACAGATTCAGACTGGCTAGTAAAATAGAATCACATTGCTTAAACAGAAATAGAGATTCGACGGCGTATTTCTGACTTTTAGTCATCATAAGTCAGCCAAAGCCAATCCTAGACATGTAGTGCACGAGGCTCGACCTTGCGATGACTTTGCTCATTATGCAAGGCTATTCCAAATCCCACATGAGCACGATGACTTACCAGTTTCGATTGGGTCGAAAAACCATGTGAGCTCTGCCCTCCCCAATATATTCTAGGAATCACTCGTCCAGTTGTGCCTAGGTGCTCTGTCTAGGGCCCATGGGGCCGATATATTTTGGTAAGTTACATAGAATTGCATCACAAAAAGAGAAATAGAGATTAGATTGGGTATTTCTGACTTTATAGTCATTATCAGTCAGCCAAAGCCAATCCTGGACATGCAGTGAACGAAGCTCGACCTTGCGATTTATTTGATCGTTACGCAACGCTCTTGTATCTCCCACACGAGCACTATGATTTGCCCGTTCCGATTGTGTCGATAAACCATGTGTGCTGTGTGCTCCCTGAAATTGTAAACGAATAACTCGTGCCGTTGATCAATGAGGCTTTGTCTAGAGCCCGTGGGGCAGACGTAGTTTGATTAGTAATAGAGAATCGTATTGCCAACGGAAACGTTGTGACTGGATTGGATATTTCTGACTTTATAGTCATTATCCGTCAGCCAAAGCCAATCCTAGACATGCAGTGTACGGGGTTCGACCTTGCGAAGTCTTTAATCGTTGTGCAACGGTCTTGTATCTCCCATACGCCAACTATGATTCGCCCGCTCCAATTGTTTCTATAAACCATGTGTGCTGTGTGCTACCTGACAATTTATACGAATAAGTTGTGCCGTTGACCTTTCGGGCTTTGTCTAGGACCCATGGGGCAGATGTAGTCTATCTAGTGACATATAATCGTATTGCTA
Organism: Schistocephalus solidus; assembly: GCA_017591395.1. Lineage (NCBI taxonomy): Eukaryota > Metazoa > Platyhelminthes > Cestoda > Diphyllobothriidea > Diphyllobothriidae > Schistocephalus > Schistocephalus solidus. The sequence goes on from WEDG01001002.1 coordinate 2,856, forward strand.
AAGGAGATAATGAGACTGGATTGGGTATTCCTGACTTTTTAGTCATCATCAATTAGCCAAAGGGATCCCAAGCCATGCGTTGGACGAGGTTACAACTTTTGACGAGATTGATCGAGGACGATGGTTATCTAGTTTTGATTGTGTACATTACCAATATCAGTTGGGCGCTCCCCGATATATAAATAGAGATAAATCATGCCATTTGGCTTTGGGGCTCTCTCTAGAGCAAAACCTAAAGATGCAGACTGGCTATTAAAATAGAATTGTATTGCTAGAAGAGAACTAGAGAACGGTTGGGGTATTTCTGAGTCTAAGTCATCATCAGTCAGCCAAAGCCAATCCTAGACATGCAGTGTACGAGGTTCGACCATGCGACGTCTTTGATCGTTTTGCAACGCTCTTGTATCTCCCACACGCGCACTATGATTCGCCCGTTCCAATTGTGTCTATAAACCATGTGTGCTGTGTGCTCCCTGACATTTTATACGAATAATTCGTGCCGTTGAGCTTTGGGGCTTTATCTAGGACCCATGGGGCAGATGTAGTCTGGCTAGTGACATAGAATCGTATTGCCAAAAGAGATAAAGAGACTGGATTGGGTATTTCTGACTTGTTAGTCATCATCAATTAGCCAAAGGCATCCCAAGCCATGCATTGGACGAGGTTACAATTTGCGACAAGATTAATCGAGAACGATGGCTATCTAGTTTTTATTGTGTACATTACCAATATCAGTTAGGCGCTCCCCGATATATAAATACGGATAAATCCTGCCATTTGGCTTTGGGGCTCTCTCTAGAGCAAAACCTACAGATGCAGACTGGCTATTAAAATATAATTGTATTGCTAAAAGAGAAATAGAGACCGGATGGGGTATTTCTGACTTTAAGTCATCATCAGTCAGCCAAAGCAGATCCTAGACATGCAGTGCACGAAGCTCGACCTTGCGACGTCTTTGATCGTTACGCAACGCTCTTCCAAATCCCACACGAGCACTATGATTTGCCCTTCCAATTTTGTCTATAAACCATGTGTGCTGTGTTTTTCCTGAAATTTTATACGAATATCTCGTGCAGTTGAGGTTATGAAGCTTTTTCTAGAGCCCGTGTGGCAGACGTAGTCTGATTAGTAACAGAGAATCGTATTGCCAACGGAACTGTTGTGACTGGATTGGATATTTCTGACTTTATAGTCATTATCAGTCAGCCAAAGCCAATCCTAGACATGCAGTGTACCAGGATCGACCTTGCGACGTCTTTGATCGTTTCGCAACGCTCTTGTATCTCCCAAACGCTTACTATGATTCGCCCGCTCCAATTGTGTCTAATAACCATGTGTGCTGCGTGCTCCCTGATATTTTATACGAATAATTTGTGCCGTTCAGCTTTTGGGCTTTGTCTAGGACCCATGAGGCAGATGTAGTCTGGCTAGTGACATAGAATCCTTTTGCAAAAAGAGATAAAGAGACTGGGTTGGGTATTTCTGACTTTAGTCATCATTAATTTGCCAAAGGCATCCCAAGCCATGCGTTGGACGAGGTTACAACTTGCGACGAGATTGATCGAGGACGATGGCTATCTAATTTTTATTGTGTACATTACCAATATCAGTTGGGCGCTCCCCGATATGTAAATAAGGATAAATCGTGCCATTTGGCTTTGGGGCTCTCTCTAGAGCAAAACCAACAGATGCAGACTGGCTAGTAAAATAGAATTGTATTGCAAAAAAAAAAAAATAGAGACCGGATGGGGTATTTCTGACTTTTAGTCATCATCAGTCAGCCAAAGCCAATCCTAGACATGCAGTGTACGAGGCTCGACCTTGTGACGAATTTGATCATTATGCAAAGCTCTTCCAAATACCACACGAGCACGATTACTTACCAGTTTCGATTGGGTCGAAAAACCATGTGAGCTCTGCCCACACCAATATATTCTAGTAATAACTCGTCCAGTTGTGCCTAGGTGCTCTGTCTAGGGCCCATGGGGCAGATGTATTTTGGTAAGTTACATAGAATTGTATCACAAAAAGAAAAATAGAGATTGGATTGGGTATTTCTGACTTTATAGTCATTATCAGTCAGTCAAAGCCAATCCTAGACATGCAGCGCATGAAGCTCGACCTTGTGACGTCTTTGATCGTTACGTAACACTCTTGTATCTCCCACACGAGCACTATGATTTGCCGTTCAAATTGTGTCGATAAACCATGTGTTCTGTTTGCTCCCTGAAATGTTATACGAATAACTCGTGCCGTTGAGCTATGAGGCTTTGTCTAGAGCCCGTGGGGCAGACGTAGTCTGATTAGTAACAGAATCGTAATGCCAACCGAAACGTTGTGACTGGATTGGATATTTCTGACTTTATAGTCATTATCAGTCAGCCAAAGCCAATCCTAGACATGCAGTGTACGAGGATCGATCTTGTGAGGTCTTTGATCATTATGCAAAGCATTTCCAAATCCCACACGAGCACGATGACTTACCAGTTTCGAATGGGTCGAAAAACCATGTAAGCTGTGCCCTCCCCAGTATATTCTAGGAATAACTCGTCCAGTTGTGCCTAGGTGCTCTGTCTAGGGCCCATGGGGCAGATGTATTTTGGTAAGTTACATAGTATTGTATCACAAAAAGTAAAATAGAGATTGGATTCGATATTTCTAACTTTATGGTCATTATCATTCAGCCAAAGCCAATCCTAGACATGCAGTGTACGAGGTTCGACCTTGCGACGTCTTTGATCGTTACGAGACGCTCTTGTATCTCCCACACGCGCACTATGATTCGCCCGTTCCAATTGTGTCGTTAAACCATATGTGCTGTGTGCTCCCTGAAATTTTATACGAATAACTCGTGCCGTTGAGCTATGAGGCTTTGTCTAGATCCCGTGGGGCAGACGTAGTCTGATAAGTAACAGAGAATCGTATTGCCAACGGAAAAGGTGTTACTGGATTGGATATTTCTGACTTTATAGTCATTATCAGTCAGCCAAAGCCAATCCTAGACATGCAGTGTACGAGGATCGACCTTGCGACGTCTTTAATCGTTTCGCAACGCTCTTGTATCTCCCACACGAATACTATGATTTGCCGGTTCCAATTGTGTTTATAAACCATGTGTGCTGTGTGCTCCTTGAAATTTTATACGAATAACTCGTGCCGTTGAGCTATGAGGCTTTGTCTAGAGCCCGTGGGGCAGATGTTGTCTGATTAGTAACAGAAAATCGTATTGCCAACGGAAAAGTTGTGACTTGATTGGATATTTTTGACTTTATAGTCATTATCAGTCAGCCAAAGTTAATCCTAGACATGCAGTGTACGAGGTTCGACCTTGCGACGTCTTTGATCGTTTTGCAACGCTCTTGTATCTCCCACACGCTTACTATGATTCGCCCGCTCCAATTGTGTCTATTAACCATGTGTGCTGTGTACTCCCTGACATTTTATACGAATAATTCGTGCCATTGAGCTTTGGGGCTTTGTCTAGGACCCATGGGGCAGATGTAGCCTGGCTAGTGACATAGAATCGTATTGCCAGAGGCGTTAATGAGACTGGATTGGGAATTTCTGACTTTTTAGTCATCATCAATTAGCCAAATGCATCCCAAGCCATGCGTTGGACGAGGTTACAACTTGCAACGAGATTAATCGAGGACGATGGCTATCTAGTTTTTATTGTGTACTTTTACCAATATCAGTTGGGCACTCCCCGATATATAAATAGGGATAAATCGTGCCATTTGGCTTTGGCGCTCTCTCTAGAGCAAAACCAACAGATGCAGACTGGCTAGGAAAATAGAATTGTATTGTTAAAAAAGAAATAGAGACCGGATGGGGTATTTCTGACTCTAAGTCATCATCAGTCAGCCAAAGCCAATCCTAGACATACAGTGTAAGAGGATCGACCTTGGTACGTCTTTTATCTTTACGCAACGCTCTTGTATCTCTCACACGCGCTCTATGATTCGCCCGTTCCAATTGTGTCGATAAACCATGTGTGCTGTGTGTTCCCTGAAATTTTATACGAAATACTCGTGCCGTTGAGCTATAAGGCTTTGTCTAGAGCCCGTGTGCAGACGTAGTCTGATTAGTATCAGAGAATCGTATTGCCAACGGAAAATGTGTGACTGGATTGGATATTTCTGACTTTATAGTCATTATCAGTAAGCCAAAGCCAATCCTAGACATGCAGTGTACGAGGATCGACCTTGCGACGTCTTTGATCGTTACGCAACGCTCTTGTATCTCCCACAATAGCACTATGATTTGCCCGTTCCAATTGTGTCGATTAACCATGTGTGCTGTGTGCTCCCTGAAATTTTATACGAATAACTCGTGCCGTTGAGCTATGAGGCTGTGTCGAGAACCCGTGGGGCAGACGTTGTCTGATTAGAAACAGAGAATCGTATTGCCAACGGAAACGTTGTGACTGGATTGGATATTTCTGACTTTATAGTCATTATCAGTCAGCCAAAGCCAACCCTAGACATGCAGTGTACGAGGATCGACCTTGTGACGTCTTTGATCGTTACGCAACGCTCTTGTATCTCCCACACGAGCACTATGGTTTGCCCGTGCCAATTGTGTCGATAAACCATGTGTGCTGTGTGCTCCCTGAAATTTTGTATGAATAACTCGTGCCGTTGAGCTATGAGGCTTTGTCTAGAGCCCATGGCGCAGACGTAGTCTGATTAGTTACAAAGAATCGTATTGCCAAAACAGATAATGAAACTGGATTTAATATTGCTGACTTTATAGTCATTATCAGTCAGCCAAAGCCAATCCTAGATATGCAGTGTACGAGGATCGACCTTGCGACGTCTTTGATCGTTTTGCAACGCTCTTGTATCTCCCACACGCGCACTATGATTCGCCCGTTCAAATTTTGTCTATAAACCATGTGTGCTGCGTGCTCCCTGACCTTTTTTTACGAATAATTCGTGCCGTTGAACTTTGGGGCTTTTTCGTGGACCCATGTGGCAGATGTAGTATGGCGAGTGACATAGAATCGTATTGCCAAAAGAGATAAAGAGACTGGATTGGGTATTTCTGACTTTTTAGTCATCATCAATTAGCCAAAGGCATCCCAAGCCATGCGTTGGACGAGGTTACAACTTGCGACGAGATTGATCGAGGACGATGGCTATCTAGTTTTTATTGTGTACATTACCAATATCAGTTGGGCGCTCCCCGATATATAAATAGGGATAAATCGTGCCATTTGGCTTTGGGGCTCTCTCTAGAGCAAAATCTACAGATGCAGACTGGCTAGGAAAATAGAATTGTATTGCTAAAAAAGAAATAGAGACCGGATGGGGTATTTCTGACTTTAAGTCATCATCAGTCAGCCAAAGCCAATCCTAGACATACAGTGTAAGAGGATCGACCTTGGTACGTCTTTTATCGTTACGCAACGCTCTTGTATCTCTCACACGCGCTCTATGATTCGCCCGTTCCAATTGTGTCGATAAACCATGTGTGCTGTGTGTTCCCTGAAATTTTATACGAAATACTCGTGCCGTTGAGCTTTGGGGCTTTGTCTAGGACACATGAGGCAGATGTAGTCTGGCTAGTGACATAGAATTGTATTGCTAAAAGTGAAATAGATACCGGATGGGGTATTTCAGACTTTAAGTAATCATCAGTCAGCCAAAGCCAATCCTAGACAGGCAGTGTACGAGGTTCGACCTTGCGACGTCTTTGATTTTTACGCAACGCTCTTGTATCTCCCACACGCGCACTTTGATTCGCCCGCTCCAATTCTGTCTATAAACCATGTGTGCTGTGTGCTCCCTGCCATTTTATACGAATAATTCGTGCCGTTGAGCTTTGGGGCTTTGTCTAGGACACATGAGGCAGATGTAGTCTGGCTAGTGACATGAAATTGTATTGCTAAAAGTGAAATAGATACCGGATGGGGTATTTCAGACTTTAAGTAATCATCAGTCAGCCAAAGCCAATCCTAGACACGCAGTGCACGAGGCTCGACCTTGTGACGAATTTGATCGTAATGCAAAGCTCTTGTGTCTTCCACACGAGCACTATGATTTGCCCGTTCCAATTGTGTCTATAAACCATGTGTGCTGTGTGCTCCCTGAAATTGGATATTTATAGTCATTATCAGTCAGCCAAAGCCAATCCTAGACATGCAGTGTACGAGGTTCGACCTTGCGACATCGTTGATCGTTACGCAACGCTCTTGTTTCTCCCATATGCGCACTATGATTCGCCCGCTCCAATTGTGTCTATAAACCATGTGTGCCGTGTGCTCCCTGAAATTTTATACAAATAACTCGTAGCGTTGAGGTTATGGGGCTTTGTCTAGAGCCCATGGGGCAGACGTAGTCTGATTAGTAATAGAGAATCATATTGCCAACGGAAAAGTAGTGACTGGATTGGATATTTCTGACTTTATATTCATTATCAGTCAGCCAAAGCCAATCCTAGACATGCAGTGCACGAATCTCGACCTTGCGACGTCTTTTGATCGTTACGCAACGCTCTTGTTTCTCACACGCGCACTATTAATCGCCCGTTCCATTTTGTGTCGATAAACCATCTGTGCTGTGTGCTCCCTGAAATTTTATACGAATAACTCGTGCCGTTGAGCTATGAGGCTTTGTCAAGAGCCCGTGGGGCAGATGTAGTCTGGCTAGTGACATAGAATTGTATTGCTAAAAGTGAAATAGATACCGGATGGGGTATTTCAGACTTTAAGTAATCATCAGTCAGCCAAAGCCAATCCTAGACAGGCAGTGTACGAGGTTCGACCTTGCGACGTCTTTGATTTTTACGCAACGCTCTTGTATCTCCCACACGCGCACTTTGATTCGCCCGCTCCAATTCTGTCTATAAACCATGTGTGCTGTGTGCTCCCTGCCATTTTATACGAATAATTCGTGCCGTTGAGCTTTGGGGCTTTGTCTAGGACACATGAGGCAGATGTAGTCTGGCTAGTGACATAGAATTGTATTGCTAAAAGTGAAATAGATACCGGATGGGGTATTTCAGACTTTAAGTAATCATCAGTCAGCCAAAGCCAATCCTAGACATGCAGTGCACGAGGCTCGACCTTGTGACGACTTTGATCGTTATGCAAAGCTCTTGTGTCTCCCACACGAGCACTATGGTTTGCCCGTTCCAATTGTGTCTATAAACCATGTGTGCTGTGTGCTCCCTGAAATTTAGATATTTAGAGTCATTATCAGTCAGCCAAAGCCAATCCTAGACATGCAGATGCAGACTGGCTGATAAAATAGGATTGTATTGCTAAAAGAGAAAATGAGACCGGATGGGGTATTTCTGACTTTTAAGCATCATCAGTCAGCCAAAGCCAATCCTAGACACGCAGTGCACGAGGCTCGACCTTGTGACGAATTTGATCGTAATGCAAAGCTCTTGTGTCTTCCACACGAGCACTATGATTTGCCCGTTCCAATTGTGTCTATAAAACCATGTGTGCTGTGTGCTCCCTGAAATTGGATATTTATAGTCATTATCAGTCAGCCAAAGCCAATCCTAGACATGCAGTGTACGAGGTTCGACCTTGCGACATCGTTGATCGTTACGCAACGCTCTTGTTTCTCCCATATGCGCACTATGATTTGTCCGCTCCAATTGTGTCTATAAACCATGTGTGCCGTGTGCTCCCTGAAATTTTATACAAATAACTCGTACCGTTGAGGTTATGGGGCTTTGTCTAGAGCCCATGGGGCAGACGTAGTCTGATTAGTAATAGAGAATCATATTGCCAACGGAAAAGTAGTGACTGGATTGGATATTTCTGACTTTATATTCATTATCAGTCAGCCAAAGCCAATCCTAGACATGCAGTGCACGAATATCGACCTTGCGACGTCTTTTGATCGTTACGCAACGCTCTTGTTTCTCACACGCGCACTATTAATCGCCCGTTCCATTTTTGTGTCGATAAACCATCTGTGCTGTGTGCTCCCTGAAATTTTATACGAATAACTCGTGCCGTTGAGCTATGAGGCTTTGTCAAGAGCCCGTGGGGCAGACGTAGTCTGATTAGTAACAGATAATCGTATTGCCAACGTAAAAGTTGTGACTGGATTGGATATTTCTATCTTTATAGTCATTATCTGTCAGCCGAAGCCAATCCTAGACATGCAGTGTACGAGGATCGACCTTGCAACGTCTTTGATCGTTTCGCAACGCTCTTGTATCTCCCACACGCGCACTATGATTCACCCGCTCCAATTGTGTCTATAAACCATGTGTGCTGCGTGCTCCCTGACAGTTTTTACGAATAATTCGTGCCGTTTTGCTTTGGGGCTTTGTCTAGGACCCATGGGGCAGATGTAGTCTGGCTAGTGACATAGAATCGTATTGCCAAAAGAGATAAAGAGATTGTATTGGGTATTTCTGACTTTTTAGTCATCATCAGTCAACCAAAGCCAATCCTAAACATGCAGTGTACGAGGCTCGACCTTGTGACGACTTTGATTATTATGTAAACTCTTCCATATCCCACACGAGCACGATGACTTACCAGATTCGATTGGTTCGAAAACCATGTGAGCTGAGCTCTTCCCAATATATTCTAGGAATAACTCGCCAAGTTGTGCCTAGGTACTCTGTCTAGGGCCCATGGGGCAGATGTATTTTGGTATGTTACATAGAATTGTATCACAAAAAGAGATAAAGAGATTGGATTGGGTATTTCTGACTTTATATTCATTATCAGTCAGCCAAAGCCAACCCTAGACATGCAGTGCACGAAGCTTGACCTTGCGACGTCTTTGATCGTTACGCAACGCTCTTGTATCTCTCACACGAGCACAATGATTTGCCCGTTCCAATTGTGTTTATAAACCATGTGTGCTGCGTGCTCCCTGACATTTTTTACGAATAATTCGTGCCGTTGAGCTTTGGGGCTTTTTCTAGGGCCCATGCGGCAGATGTAGTCTGGCTAGTGACATAGAATTGTATTGCTAAAAGTGAAATAGATACCGGATGGGGTATTTCAGACTTTAAGTAATCATCAGTCAGCCAAAGCCAATCCTAGACATGCAGTGCACGAGGCTCGACCTTGTGACGACTTTGATCGTTATGCAAAGCTCTTTAGGTCTCCTACACGAGCACTCATGGTTTTGCCCGTTCCAATTGTGTCTATAAACCATGTGTGCTGTGTGCTCCTGAAATTTAGATATTTAGAGTCATTATCAGTCAGCCAAAGCCAATCCTAGACATGCAGATGCAGACTGGCTGATAAAAATAGGATTGTATTGCTAAAAAGAGAAAAATGAGACCGGATGGGGTATTTCTGACTTTTAAGCATCATCAGTCAGCCAAAGCCAATCCTAGACACGCAGTGCACGAGGCTCGACCTTGTGACGAATTTGATCGTAATGCAAAGCTCTTGTGTCTTCCACACGAGCACTATGATTTGCCCGTTCCAATTGTGTCTATAAACCATGTGTGCTGTGTGCTCCCTGAAATTGGATATTTATAGTCATTATCAGTCAGCCAAAGCCAATCCTAGACATGCAGTGTACGAGGTTCGACCTTGCGACATCGTTGATCGTTACGCAACGCTCTTGTTTCTCCCATATGCGCACTATGATTTGTCCGCTCCAATTGTGTCTATAAACCATGTGTGCCGTGTGCTCCCTGAAATTTTATACAAATAACTCGTACCGTTGAGGTTATGGGGCTTTGTCTAGAGCCCATGGGGCAGACGTAGTCTGATTAGTAATAGAGAATCATATTGCCAACGGAAAAGTAGTGACTGGATTGGATATTTCTGACTTTATATTCATTATCAGTCAGCCAAAGCCAATCCTAGACATGCAGTGCACGAATATCGACCTTGCGACGTCTTTGATCGTTACGCAACGCTCTTGTTTCTCACACGCGCACTATTAATCGCCCGTTCCATTTTGTGTCGATAAACCATCTGTGCTGTGTGCTCCCTGAAATTTTATACGAATAACTCGTGCCGTTGAGCTATGAGGCTTTGTCAAGAGCCCGTGGGGCAGACGTAGTCTGATTAGTAACAGATAATCGTATTGCCAACGTAAAAGTTGTGACTGGATTGGATATTTCTATCTTTATAGTCATTATCTGTCAGCCGAAGCCAATCCTAGACATGCAGTGTACGAGGATCGACCTTGCAACGTCTTTGATCGTTTCGCAACGCTCTTGTATCTCCCACACGCGCACTATGATTCACCCGCTCCAATTGTGTCTATAAACCATGTGTGCTGCGTGCTCCCTGACGGTTTTTACGAATAATTCGTGCCGTTTTTGCTTTGGGGGCTTTGTCTAGGACCCATGGGGCAGATGTAGTCTGGCTAGTGACATAGAATCGTATTGCCAAAAGAGATAAAGAGATTGTATTGGGTATTTCTGACTTTTAGTCATCATCAGTCAACCAAAAGCCAATCCTAAACATGCAGTGTACTGAGGCTCGACCTTGTGACGACTTTGATTATTATGTAAACTCTTCCATATCCCACACGAGCACGATGACTTACCAGATTCGATTGGTTCGAAAACCATGTGAGCTGAGCTCTTCCCAATATATTCTAGGAATAACTCGCCAAGTTGTGCCTAGGTACTCTGTCTAGGGCCCATGGGGCAGATGTATTTTGGTATGTTACATAGAATTGTATCACAAAAAGAGATAAAGAGATTGGATTGGGTATTTCTGACTTTATATTCATTATCAGTCAGCCAAAGCCAACCCTAGACATGCAGTGCACGAAGCTTGACCTTGCGACGTCTTTGATCGTTACGCAACGCTCTTGTATCTCTCACACGAGCACAATGATTTGCCCGTTCCAATTGTGTTTATAAACCATGTGTGCTGCGTGCTCCCTGACATTTTTTACGAATAATTCGTGCCGTTGAGCTTTGGGGCTTTTTCTAGGGCCCATGCGGCAGATGTAGTCTGGCTAGTGACATAGAATCGTATTGCCAAAAGAGATAAAGAGATTGGATTGGGTATTTCTGACTTTTTAGTCATCATCAGTCAACCAAAGCCAATCCTAAACATGCAGTTAATGAGGCTCGACCTTGTGACGACTTTGATTATTATGTAAACTCTTCCATATCCCACACGAGCACGATGACTTACCAGATTCGATTGGTTCGAAAACCATGTGAGCTGAGCTCTTCCCAATATATTCTAGGAATAACTCGCCAAGTTGTGCCTAGGTACTCTGTCTAGGGCCCATGGGGGAGATGTATTTTGGTATGTTACATAGAATTGTATCACAAAAAGAGAAATAGAGATTGGATTGGGTATTTCTGACTTTATAGTCCTTATCAGTCAGCCAAAGCCAATCCTAGACATGCAGTGCACGAAGCTTGACCTTGCGACGTCTTTGATCGTTACGCAATGCTCTTGTATCTCTCACACGAGCACAATGATTTGCCCGTTCCAATTGTGTCGATAAACCATGTGTGCTGTGTGCTCCCTGAAATCTTATACGAATAACTTGTGCCGTTGAGCTATGAAGCTTTTTCTAGAGCCCGTGGGGCAGCGTAGTCTGATTAGTAACAGAGTATCGTATTGCCAACGGAAAAGGTGTGACTGGATTGGATATTTCTGACTTTATAGTCATTATCAGTCAGCCAAAGCCAATCCTAGACATGCAGTGAACGAGGATCGACCTTGCGACGTCTTTGATCGTTACGCATCGCTCTTGTATCTCCCACACGCGCACTATTATTCGCCCGTTCCAATTGTGTCGACAAACCATGTGTGCTGTGTGCTCCCTAAAATTTTATACGAATAACTCGTGCCGTTGAGCTATGAGGCTTTGTCTAGAGCCCGTGGGGCAGACGTTGTCTGATTAGTAACAGAGAATCGTATTGCCAACGGAAAAGGTGTTACTGGATTGGATATTTCTGACTTTATAGTCATTATCAGTAAGCCAAAGCCAATCCTAGACATGCAGTGTACGAGGATCGACCTTGCGATTCTTTGATCGTTTTGCAACGCTCTTGTATCTCCCACACGCGCACTATGATTCGCCCGCTCCAATTGTGTCTAAAAACCATGAGTGCTGCGTGCTCCCTGACATTTTTTTACGAATAATTCGTGCCGTTGAGCTTTGGGGCTTTGTCTAGGACCCGTGGGGCAGAAGTAGTCTGATTAGTAACAGAGTATCGTATTGCCAACGGAAAATGTGTGACTGGATTGGATATTTCTGACTTTATAGTCATTATCAGTCAGCCAAAGCCAATCCTAGACATGCAGTGTACGAGGTTTGACCTTGCGACGTCTTTGATCGTTACGCAACGCTCTTGTATCTCCCACACGCGCACTATGATTCGCCCGCTCCAATTGTGTCTATAAACCATGTGTGCTGTGTGCTCCCTGACATTTTATACGAATAATTCGTGCCGTTGAGCTTTGGGGCTTTGTCTAGGACACATGAGGCAGATGTAGTCTGGCTAGTGACATAGAATTGTATTGCTAAAAGAGAAATAGAGACCGGATGGGTTATTTCTGACTTTTTAGTCATCATCAGTCAGCCAAAGCCAAATCCCTAGACATGCATTGTACGAGGCTCGACCTTGCGACGACTTTTGATCGTTATGCAAAAGCTCTTCTATCTACCACACGAGCACGATGACTAATAATCAATAATCAATAAATAAACAAAATAAATAAAAACAATAAATAAATGAATAATATACAGAATAATAAATAATAAATAAAATGATCAAAAAAATAATCAATCACAAATAAATAAATAATAATAAACAATAAATAAATAAATAAATAATCAATAAATAAACAATCTTGTTAAATAGTAAATAACAAATAAATAAATATTAAATAAATAAAATAAATAACAAATATTAAATTAATAAATAATACATAAAAATAAAATTAAAAAAATATAAAATAAAATAAAATAAAAATTAATCAAAAATAACTTTGCATTCCCTTTTGGATTGATTTTATAGAGCGCTTTCATTTTGTTATTCAGCTGGTTGATGGGACATTTGACACTTGAATAAGTCAACTTTGTTAAAAATAAAAATAAATAATTATAATACAATGTAAAACAAATAAAATAAATAAAAATACATAATCAAAAATAAATATATTATAATAAAATAATTAACAGTAAATAAATAAATATATATCAAATTAACTAAAAATGAATTTATAAATAATAACTAATAATTAATAAATAAATTATAAAAATAATACTAAATAAAAACTAACAAAAATGAATTATTATAAATAAGTTATTAATAAATAATCAAACAAAATAAATAATAAACAATTTATAAATAAATAATAAACGAATAAATAAATAATAACAAATAATAAATAATTTAATAATATCTCATTAATAAATTAGTAAACAAAATAAATACAAATAAATATTAATAATAAATAATAATACTAATTAGTTTAAAAATGAAATAAAATAAAAAAAAAATAAAATATAAAATAAAATAAATAAAAATAATTTGCATTCCGTTCGCTTCTGTATTTGAAGAGCCCCTATCATTTTGTTATTTTTAAAAGTTTTGCTATTAGCTCAATTTGTTTTTATTTCTCTTCTTTTCGGAATCGGAAGTTTAGGCATTTGCATGCGATTAAAGCATATATTCGTTCTTACGAAATCCAAATAAAATCAATTTCATTTCATTTCAGAAAAGTTGGTGTTTCTATCGGTTTGCATTTATCTCGTGCTTTTCAGTTATAAGGCGTTTGAAATATGTCATAATAAAGTTTATCAGCTCAATTCGAGTTTATTACAACATTTTCGTGGAATAAATGTTAATATGGCAAATAAATCAAATCAAAATCAAATCAAATATGTAATTATAAACTTTATCAACTCATTGACCTCAATTCGGTTTAATTCTTACATGTTTGTGAAATCTGAAGCTTTCTTTGACAATTTATTAAACAAGTGAACGCTATAAGCTCAAATATGACATCTGGCCATCTTGGCCTGACTTTACATTATATTCGTTAATAAGGCATATTCCCACATTTTATTGGTCCACAGTGTCCACAAAATCAACTAAGAAACGCTTCCCCATTTTGCTTCAAAAATACAATCAGACTGAAATGAGCAATTCTGGCTTATTAGCCATCATCAGCCAGCCATAAACAACCCCAGCGTTGCGTTGCACGAGGTTCGAACTCGCGACGTTTCTGATCGAAGTGCTACGCTCTACCTTATGCCTAATAAATACACAAAATAAATAATGAATAATAAATAAATAATAATTAATAATAAATAAACAATAAATAAATAATAAACAATAAATCAATGAATAATAAATAAATAAATAACATTAATTATAATAAATAATAAATAAAAAATAATACATAAACAAAATAATCAATTAATAATCAATTTAATCATAATTAATAATAAATTAACAAACAAAATAAATTCAAAATAAATAAATGAATAATAAATAAATAAAAAGACATGATCAGCAAGCCATAAACAACCCCGGCGTTGCGTTGCAAGAAGCTCGAAATCGTAACGTTTCCGATCGAAGTGAAACGCTCTACCTTATGCAAATAAATACACAAAATAAATAATGGATAAATAATAATAAATAAACAAAATAATAAATAAATAAATAATAAACAATTAATTAAATAATAATGAATAAATAATAATTATAATACATAAAATAATCAGTAACAATAAAAAAATTAAATTCAATTAAAAAAACTATATAATAAATAAAAGAATAATAAATAGATCAATTAATATTAGTAATAATACTAAATAAATAAAAAAATAATAAATAAAACGTAAATAAATAAATAATAAATTAATTAACAAATTAATAATCATAATTAATAATAAATTAACAAACAAAATAAATAGTACACAATAAATAAATGAATAATAAATAAATAAATAACATTAATAATAAATAATTAAACAAAATAAAATATAATTTAAATATTACTAAATAATAAATAAATAAATAACTAAAATTAACTAATAAATAAATGAATAATTATAATATATAAATAAACAAAATAAATAATAGTTATCGAAGTACATATAAACAATAAATAAATATAAATAAATAATAAATATGAATAGTAATAAAAATAAAATAATAAAAATAAAATGTAAATATTAAATAATAAAATAAAATAAAATAAATAAACAAAAAATCAAGTTGCATTCTCGTCGGCTTTGTATTTGAGGAGCTCCTTTGATTTTTTATTTAAAATTTGCCATGTAAACTTCATTAGCTCATTGCCATCAAATAAAAGGAGACTTGGATGGGAATTTCTGGCTTATTAGACAGGATCAGAAAGCCATAAACCACCCCGGCGTTGTGTTGCAAGAAGCTCGAAATCGTAACGTTTCTGATCGAAGTGAAACGCTCTACCTTATGCAAATAAGTACACAAAATAAATAATGGATAAATAATACTAATAAATAAATGAATAATAAACAATTAATTAATAAATAATAAATAAATAATAATTATAATACATAAAATAATCAGTAACAATAAAAAATTAAATTCAATTAAAAACTATATAATAAATAAAAAGAATAATAAATAGATCAATTAATATTAGTTATAATACTGAATAAATAAATAATAATAAAAAAATACGTAAATAAATAAATAATAAATAAATTAAAAAATAAAAAATAAATAAAAAATAAAATAAAAATGAATAAATAATAATAACAAATGATAATTAAGTAAACAAAAAAATAATAAATTACAAATAAATATATAATAAATAAAAAAATAAAAAAATAATAAATAATCAGTAAAACAAACAAATAATAAACCATAAATAAATGGATAATAAATAAATAAATAATAAATAATAATACTAAATAAAAAAATAATAATAATAAAGAATAAAAATAAAAATAATCAATAAATAAATAAACTTAATAGTAATTAAATAAATTTTATAAATAAATAAATATAAATAATAAGTATTTATTATTATTTATTTAATTTTATTTATTTGTCTGATATTTATTATTTATTAATTTTTAATGATGGTTTTTATTATAATTTAATTATTATTTATTCATTTATTTATTTTTATTATTTTATTTGTCCATTTATTTATTATTATTATTATTTTATTTTTTTAACGAGTGTTCCTTATTTACGCCATATGCTTTTCATATTTGAGCTAATAGCGTTCATTTCATCAATAAATTGTCGGATTCAGCAAACACGTAATAATTAACCTAAATTGTGGTTAATTTGCTTTGTATTTTGTTAAAGGAGATATAAAATAAAAAATAAATGGCCCTCCTTAAAAACAAAACCGATGGGAATGCAACTGTGCCTTATTTATGAGTAAAATGTCAAATCATGACATTATTCAATAAGAAAAGCCAGGATAGCCAGATGTTCTCAATGACCAGATAAGGCCCCCCTTAAATACAAAACCGACGGGAACGATACTTTATTTTTAAAGCGAAAGGAGGCAGCGTTTTTAAAGTTATTTATTTGGACTTTTCGTGCCGTTGAATAAAGAAATTGCCTTATTTACGAGTAAACTATCAAATCTTGCCAAACGTAATGATTAGAGCAAGGATAGCCAAATGTTGCCATTTGTGAGCTTAGTGTTCATTTGTTTAATAAATTGTTAGAGAAAGCCACGGATTCCTCAAACGTAAGAATAAACCTCAATTCAGATCAATGACCAGATAAGGCCCTCCTTAAATACAAAACCGACGGGAACGATACTTTATTTTTGAAACGAAAGGAAACAGCGTTTTAAGTTATTTATTTAGACTTTGTGTGCCATTTAATAAAGAAATGTGCCTTATTTATGAGTAAAATGTCAAATCTTGACATTATTCAATACGAAAAGCCAGGATAGCCAGATGTTCTCATATTTGAGCTTATAGATTACATTTGTTTAATAAATTATTAAAGCAAGCTTCGGATTCCTCAAGCGTAAAAATAAACCCCAATTGCGATAAACGAGCTGACAAATTTATAATGATGATTTGTTTAAGGAGATATAAAATAAAAATTGAACGGCCCTCCTTCAATACGAAACCGACGTGAATGCAACTTTATTTATGAAGTAAAATGAGGCAGCGTTAAAGAAAGTTATTTATTTGGACTTTTCATGCCGTTTAATGCGCCTTATTTACGAGTAAAATGTCAAATCTTGCCATTATTAATGATAAGAGCCAGGATAGCTGAATGTTGTCATTTGTGAACTTTGAGCGTTCATGTTAAATAAATTGTTTAAGAAAACCCGGATTCCTTAAACGTAATAATTAAACTCAATTGAGATCAATAAGCGGATAAATTTACTATAATAATTCGTTAAAGGAGATATTAAATAAAAAATGAAAAACTCTCCTCATATAGATAACCGACGGGAATGCAACTTAATTTTTGAAGCGAAAAGAGGCAGCATTTTTAAGTTATTTATTTGGACTTTTCATGCCATTGAATAAAGGAATGTGCCTTATTTACGAGTAAAATGTCAAATCTTGCCATTATTAATGATAAGAGGCTGGATAGCTGGATGTTGTCATTTATGAACTAAGAGCGTTCATATGTTTAATAAATTGTTAAAGCAAGCTTCGGATTCCACAAGCGTAAAAATAAACCCCAATTGAGATAAACGAGCCGACAAATTTATAATGATGATTTGTTTAAGGAGATATAAAATAAAAATTGAACGGCCCTCCTTAAATACGAAACCGACGTGAATGCAACTTTATTTATGAAGTAAAATGAGGCAGCGTTCTAACGTTATTTATTTGGACTTTAAATGCCGTTGAATAAAGGAATGTGCCTTATTTACGAGTAAAATGATGAGAGCCAGAATAGCCAAGTGTTGCCATTTGTGAGCTAAGAGCGTTCATTTGTACAATAGATTGTTAAAGAAAGCCCCGGATTCCTTAAACGTAATAATTAACCTCAATTAAGATCAATGAGCTAATAAATTTTATAATGGTGATTCGTTTAAGGAGATATTAAATAAAAAATGATAGAACCTACTTAAATACAAAACCAACGGGAAAACTTCTTTATTTTTGAATCGAAGAGGCAGCGTTTTTAAGTTATTTATTTAGACTTTTGCGTGCCATTTTACTTACGAGTAAAATGTTAAAACTTGCCATAAGTGATAAGAGCCAGGGTAGCTAGATGTTGTCATTTGTAAACTAAGAGCGTTCATATGTTTAATAAATTGTTAAAGAGAGCCCCGGATTCCTTAAACGTAATAATTAACCTCAATTGAGATCAATAAGCGGATACATTTACTATAATAATTCATTTAAGGAGATATTCAATAAAAAATGAAAGGCTCTTCTCATATACAAAACCGACAAGAATGCAACTTAATTTTTAAAGCGAAAGGAGACAGCATTTTTAAGTTATTACTTTGATACGAGCCAAGTGTTGCCATTTGTGAGCTAAGAGCGTTCATTTGTACAATAGATTGTTAAAGAAAGCCCCGGATTCCTCAAACGTAATAATTAACCTCAATTAAGATCAATGAGCTGAAAAATTTATAATCATGATTTGTTTAAGGAGATATTAAATAAAAAATGAGAGAACCTACTTAAATACAAAACCAACGGGAACACTACTTGATTTTTGAATCGAAAGGAGACAGCGTTTTTAAGTTATTTATTTGGACTTTTCCTACCGTTGAATAAAGGAATGTGCCTTATTTACGAGTAAAATGTCAAATTTTGCCATTATTAATGATAAGAGCCAGGATAGCCAAGTGTTGTCATTTGTGAACTTAAGAGCGTTCATTTGTACAATAGATTGTTAAAGAAAGCCCCGGATTCCTAAAACGTAATAATTAACCTCAATTAAGATCAATGAGCGAATAAATTTATAATGGTGATTCGTTTAAGGAGATATTAAATAAAAAATGAGAGAACCTACTTAAATACAAAACCAACGGGAACACTACTTTATTTTTAATCGAAAGGAGGCAGCGTTTTTAAGTTATTTATTTGGACTTTTCGTGCCGTTGAATAAAGGAATGTGCCTTATTTACGAGTAAAATGTCAAATTTTGCCATTATTAATGATAAGAGGCAGGATAGCCAAATGTTGCCATTTGTGAGCTATGTGTGTTGCCATTTCTGAGCTTAGAGCGTTCATTTGTACACTAGATTGTTAAAGAAAGCTCGGATTCCTTAAACGTAATAGTTAACCTCAATTGAGATCAATGAGCTGATAAATTTATAATGATGATTCGTTTAGAGATATTAAATAAAAAAATGAAAGGCCCTACTTAAATACCAAACCGACGGGAACGCTATTTTATTTTTGAATCGAAAGGAGGCAGCGTTTGTAAGTTTTTAGACTTTGCCAATGCACATAGACCATGCCATTGAATAAAGGAATGTGCCTTACTTACGAGTAAAATGTTAAAACTTGCCATTAGTAGCAAGATGTTGCTATTTGTGAACTTAGAGCGTTCATGTGTTACATAAATTGTTAAAGAAAGCTCCAAAAATGTAAGAATTAACTTCAATTGAGATCAATAAGTGGATAAATTTACTATAATAATTCGTTTAAGGAGATATTCAATAAAAAATGAAAGGCTCTTCTCATATACAAAACCGACAAGAATGCAACTGAATTTTTAAAGCGAAAGGAGACAGCATTTTTAAGTTATTACTTTGATACGAGCCAGAATAGCCAAGTGTTGCCATTTGTGAGCTAAGAGCGTTCATTTGTACAATAGATTGTTAAAGAAAGCCCCGGATTCCTCAAACGTAATAATTAACCTCAATTAAGATCAATGAGCTGAAAAATTTATAATCATGATTTGTTTAAGGAGATATTAAATAAAAAATGAGAGAACCTACTTAAATACAAAACCAACGGGAACACTACTTTATTTTTGAATCGAAAGGAGGCAGCGTTTTTAAGTTATTTATTTGGACTTTTTCCTACCGTTGAATAAAGGAATGTGCCTTATTTACGAGTAAAATGTCAAATCTTGCCATTATTCAGATAAGAAAGGCCAGGATAGCTGGATGTTGCCATTTCTGAGCTAAGAGCGTTCATATGTTTAATAAATTGTTAAAGAGAGCCCCGGATTCCTTAAACGTAACAGTTAACCCCAATTGAGATCAATGAGCTGATAAATTTATAATGATAATTTCGTTTAAGGAGATATTAAATAAAAATGAAAGGCTCTCCTCATATACAAAACCGACGTGAATGCAACTTAATTTTTAAAGCGAAAGAAGGCAGCGTTTTTAAGTTATTTATTTAGACTTTGCGTGCCATTGAATAAAGGAATGTGCCTTATTTACGAGTAAAATGTCAAATTTTGCCATTATTAATGATAAGAGGCAGGATAGCCAAATGTTGCCATTTGTGAGCTATGTGTGTTGCCATTTCTGAGCTTAGAGCGTTCATTTGTACACTAGATTGTTAAAGAAAGCTTGGATTCCTTAAACGTAATAGTTAACCTCAATTGAGATCAATGAGCTGATAAATTTTATAATGATGATTCGTTTTAGAGATATTAAATAAAAAAATGAAAGGCCCTACTTAAATACAAAACCGACGGGAACGCTACTTTATTTTTTTAATCGAAAGGAGGCAGCGTTTTTAAGTTATTTATTTGGACTTTTCGTGCCGTTGAATAAAAGGAATGTGCCTTATTTACGAGTAAAATGTCAAATTTTTGCCATTATTAATGATAAGAGGCAGGATAGCCAAATGTTGCCATTTGTGAGCTATGTGTGTTGCCATTTCTGAGCTTAGAGCGTTCATTTTTGTACACTAGATTGTTAAAAGAAAGCTTGGATTCCTTAAACGTAATAGTTAACCTCAATTGAGATCAATGAGCTGATAAATTTATAATGATGATTCGTTTAGAGATATTAAATAAAAAATGAAAGGCCCTACTTAAATACAAAACCGACGGGAACGCTATTTTATTTTTGAATCGAAAGGAGGCAGCGTTTTTAAAGTTATTTATTTGGACTTTTCCTACCGTTGAATAAAGGAATGTGCCTTATTTACGAGTAAAATGTCAAATCTTGCCATTATTAATGATAAGAGGCAGGATAGCCAAATGTTGCCATTTGTGAGCTATGTGTGTTGCCATTTCTGAGCTTAGAGCGTTCATTTGTACACTAGATTGTTAAAGAAAGCTTGGATTCCTTAAACGTAATAGTTAACCTCAATTGAGATCAATGAGCTGATAAATTTATAATGATGATTCGTTTAGAGATATTAAATAAAAATGAAAGGCCCTACTTAAATACAAAACCGACGGGAACGCTACTTTATTTTTTTAATCGAAAGGAGGCAGCGTTTTTTTAAGTTATTTATTTGGACTTTTCGTGCCGTTGAATAAAGGAATGTGCCTTATTTACGAGTAAAATGTCAAATTTTGCCATTATTAATGATAAGAGGCAGGATAGGCAAATGTTGCCATTTGTGAGCTATGTGTGTTGCCATTTCTGAGCTTAGAGCGTTCATTTGTACACTAGATTGTTAAAGAAAGCTTGGATTCCTTAAACGTAATAGTTAACCTCAATTGAGATCAATGAGCTGATAAATTTATAATGATGATTCGTTTAGAGATATTAAATAAAAAATGAAAGGCCCTACTTAAATACAAAACCGACGGGAACGCTACTTTATTTTTAATCGAAAGGAGGCAGCGTTTTTAAGTTATTTATTTGGACTTTTCGTGCCGTTGAATAAAGGAATGTGCCTTATTTACGAGTAAAATGTCAAATTTTGCCATTATTAATGATAAGAGGCAGGATAGGCAAATGTTGCCATTTGTGAGCTATGTGTGTTGCCATTTCTGAGCTTAGAGCGTTCATTTGTACACTAGATTGTTAAAGAAAGCTTGGATTCCTTAAACGTAATAGTTAACCTCAATTGAGATCAATGAGCTGATAAATTTATAATGATGATTCGTTTAGAGATATTAAATAAAAAATGAAAGGCCCTACTTAAATACAAAACCGACGGGAACGCTATTTTATTTTTGAATCGAAAGGAGGCAGCGTTTTTAAGTTATTTATTTGGACTTTTCCTACCGTTGAATAAAGGAATGTGCCTTATTTACGAGTAAAATGTCAAATCTTGACATTATTCAATAAGAAAAGCCAGGATAGCCAGATGTTCTCATATTTGAGCTTATAGATTACATTTGTTTAATAAATTATTAAAGCAAGCTTCGGATTCCACAAGCGTAAAAATAAACCCCAATTGAGATAAACGAGCTGACAAATTTATAATGATGATTTGTTTAAGGAGATATAAAATAAAAATTGAACGGCCCTCCTTCAATACGAAACCGACGTGAATGCAACTTTATTTATGAAGTAAAATGAGGCAGCGTTCTTAAGTTATTTATTTGGACTTTAAATGCCGTTGAATAAAGGAATGTGCCTTATTTACGAGTAAAATGATGAGAGCCAGAATAGCCAAGTGTTGCCATTTGTGAGCTAAGAGCGTTCATTTGTACAATAGATTGTTAAAGAAAGCCCCGGATTCCTTAAACGTAATAATTAACCTCAATTAAGATCAATGAGCTAATAAATTTTATAATGGTGATTCGTTTAAGGAGATATTAAATAAAAAATGAGAGAACCTACTTAAATACAAAACCAACGGGAACACTACTTTATTTTTAATCGAAAGGAGGCAGCGTTTTTAAGTTATTTATTTGGACTTTTCGTGCCGTTGAATAAAGGAATGTGCCTTATTTACGAGTAAAATGTCAAATTTTGCCATTATTAATGATAAGAGGCAGGATAGCTGGATGTTGCCATTTAAAAACTCAGAGCGTTCATATGTTTAATAAATTGTTAAAGAGAGCCCCGGATTCCTTAAACGTAATAATTAACCTCAATTGAGATCAATAAGCGGATAAATTTACTATAATAATTCGTTTAAGGAGATATTCAATAAAAAATGAAAGGCTCTTCTCATATACAAAACCGACAAGAATGCAACTTAATTTTTAAAGCGAAAGGAGACAGCATTTTTAAGTTATTACTTTGATACGAGCCAAGTGTTGCCATTTGTGAGCTAAGAGCGTTCATTTGTACAATAGATTGTTAAAGAAAGCCCCGGATTCCTTAAACGTAATAATTAACCTCAATTAAGATCAATGAGCTGAAAAATTTATAATCATGATTTGTTTAAGGAGATATTAAATAAAAAATGAGAGAACCTACTTAAATACAAAACCAACGGGAACACTACTTTATTTTTGAATCGAAAGGAGACAGCGTTTTTAAGTTATTTATTTGGACTTTTCCTACCGTTGAATAAAGGAATGTGCCTTATTTACGAGTAAAATGTCAAATTTTGCCATTATTAATGATAAGAGGCAGGATAGCTGGATGTTGCCATTTAAAAACTCAGAGCGTTCATATGTTTAATAAATTGTTAAAGAGAGCCCCGGATTCCTTAAACGTAATAATTAACCTCAATTGAGATCAATAAGCGGATAAATTTACTATAATAATTCGTTTAAGGAGATATTCAATAAAAAATGAAAGGCTCTCCTCATATACAAAACCAACAAGAATGCAAATTAATTTTTAAAGCGAAAGAAGGCAGCGTTTTTAAGTTATTTATTTAGACTTTGCGTGCCATTGAATAAAGGAATGTGCCTTATTTACGAGTAAAATGTCAAATCTTGCCATTATTAATGATAAGAGCCAGGATAGCTGGATAATGTCATTTGTGAACTAAGAGCGTTCTTATGTTTAATAAATTGTTAATGAGAGCCCCGGATTCCTTAAACGTAATAATTAACCTCAATTGAGATCAATTAGCGGATAAATTTATAATAATAATTCGTTTAAGGAGATATTCAAATAAAAATGAAAGGCTCTTCTTCAATACAAAACCGACAAGAATGCAACTTACCCTTAAAAAGCGAGAAAGGAGACAGCATTTTGTAAGTTGTTACTTTGATACGAGCCAGAATAGCCAAGTGTTGCCATTTGTGAGCTAAGAGCGTTCATTTGTACAATAGATTGTTAAAGAAAAGCCCGGATTCCTTAAACGTAATAATTAACCTCAATTAAGATCAATGAGCTAATACATTTTATAATAGTGATTCGTTTAAGGAGATATTAAATAAAAAATGAGAGAACCTACTTAAATACAAAACCAACGGGAACACTACTTTATTTTTAATCGAAAGGAGGCAGCGTTTTTAAGTTATTTATTTGGACTTTTCGTGCCGTTGAATAAAGGAATGTGCCTTATTTACGAGTAAAATGTCAAATTTTGCCATTATTAATGATAAGAGGCAGGATAGCCAAATGTTGCCATTTGTGAGCTATGTGTGTTGCCATTTCTAAGCTTAGAGCGTTCATTTGTACACTAGATTGTTAAAGAAAGCCCCGGATTCCTCAAACGTAATAATTAACCTCAATTAAGATCAATGAGCTGAAAAATTTATAATCATGATTTGTTTAAGGAGATATTAAATAAAAAATGAGAGAACCTACTTAAATACAAAACCAACGGGAACACTACTATTTTTTTGAATCGAAAGGAGGCAGCGTTTTTAAGTTATTTATTTGGACTTTTCCTACCGTTGAATAAAGGAATGTGCCTTATTTACGAGTAAAATGTCACATTTTGCCATTATTAATGATAAGAGCCAGGATAGCCAAGTGTTGTCATTTGTGAACTTAGAGCGTTCATTTGTACAATAGATTGTTAAAGAAAGCCCCGGATTCCTTAAACGTAATAATTAACCTCAATTGAGATCAATGAGCTGAAAAATTTCTAATAATGATTCGTTTAAGGAGATATTAAATAAAAAATGAGAGAACCTACTTAAATACAAAACCAACGGGAACACTTCTTTATTTTTCAATCGAAAGGAGGCAGCGTTTTTAAGTTAGTTATTTGGACTTTTCGTGCCGTTGAATAAAGGAATGTGCCTTATTTACGAGTAAAATGTCAAATTTTGCCATTATTAATGATAAGAGGCCGGATAGCTGGATGTTGCCATTTAAAAACTAAGAGCGTTCATATGTTTAATAAATTGTTAAAGAGAGCCCCGGATTCCTTAAACGTAATAATTAACCTCAATTTGTGAACTAAGAGCGTTCATGTGTTTAATAAATTGTTAAAGAAAGCTCCGAATTCCAAAAATGTAAGAATTAACTTCAATTGAGGTCAATGAGCTAATCAATTTATAATGATAATTCGTTGTAGGTGATATTGAATGAAAAATGAAATGCCCTTCTTAAATACAAAACCGACGGGAATGCAACTTTATTTCTTAAGTGAAAAGAGGCATTATTTGGACTTTCCATGCCATTGAATAAAGGAATGTGACTTATTTACGAGTAAAATGTCAAATCTTGCAAGATAAGCCCAATTTTTTCATTTGTGAGCTTAGAGCGTTCATTTGTGTAATTAATTGTTAAAAAAAGCCCAGGATTCCACAAACGTAAGAATTAGCCTCAATTGAGATCAATGAGCTGATAAATGTTATACTGATAGCTTATTTAATACGATATTCAATAAAAAATGAAAGGTCCTCCTTAAATATATAACTGACGGGAATGCAACTTTATTTATTAAGTAAAATGAGGCAGCGTTTTGAGGTTATTTATTTAGATTTAGCATGCCATTGAATAAAGGAATGTGCCTTATTTACGAGTACAATGTCTTGCCATTATTAATGATACGATAGCCAAATGTTGTCATTTGTGAGCTTATAGCGTTCATTGTTAAATAAATTGCTAAAGATAGCCCCGGATTCCACAAACGTAATAATTAACCTCAATTGAGATAAATGAGCTGATAAATTAATAATGATCATTCGATTAAAGAAATATTAAATAAAAAATGAAAGGCCCTCTTTAAATACAAAACCGACGGGAATGCTACTTGATTTTTGAAGCAAAATGGGGAAGCGTTTCTTAGTTGATTTTGTGGACACTGTGGACCAATAAATGTGGGAATATGCCTTATTAACGAATATAATGTAAAGTCAAGCCAAGATGGCCAGATGTCATATTTGAGCTTATAGCGTTCACTTGTTTAATAAATTGTCAAAGAAAGCTTCAGATTTCACAAACATGTAAGAATTAAACCGAATTGAGGTCAATGAGTTGATAAAGTTTATAATTACATATTTGATTTGATTTTGATTTGATTTATTTGCCATATTAACATTTATTCCACGAAAATGTTGTAATAAACTCGAATTGAGCTGATAAACTTTATTATGACATATTTCAAACGCCTTATAACTGAAAAGCACGAGATAAATGCAAACCGATAGAAACACCAACTTTTCTGAAATGAAATGAAATTGATTTATTTGGATTTCGTAAGAACGAATATATGCTTTAATCGCATGCGAAATGCCTAAACTTCCGATTCCGAAAAAGAAGAGAAATAAAACAAATTGAGCTAATAGCAAATTTAAAATAACAAAATGATAGGGGCTCTTCAAATACAAAGGCGAACGGAATGCAAATTATTTTTTATTTATTTTATATTTTATTTTTTATTTTATTTCATTTTTAAACTCATTAGTATTATTATTTATTATTAATATTTATTTGTATTTATTTTGTTTACTAATTTATTAATGAGATATTATTAAATTATTTATTATTTGTTATTATTTATTTATTCGTTTTATTATTTATTTATAAAATTGTTTATTATTTATTTTGTTTTGATTATTTATTAATAACTTATTTATAATAATTCATTTTTGTTAGTTTTTTATTTAGTATTATTTTTATAATTTATTTATTAATTATTAGTTATTATTTATAAATTATTTTTTTAGTTAATTTGATATATATTTATTTATTTACTGTTAATTATTTATTATAATATATTTATTTTTGATTATGTATTTTATTTATTTATTTGTTTACATTGTATTATAATTATTTATTTTTATTTTTAACAAAGTTGACTTATTCAAGTGTCAAATGTCCCATCAACCAGCTGAATAACAAAATGAAAGGCGCTCTATAAAATCAATCCAAAGGGAATGCAAAGTTATTTTTGATTAATTTTTATTTTATTTTATTTTATTTTTTTATTTTTTAATTTATTTTTTATGTATTATTTATTAATTTAATATTTGTTATTTATTTTATTTATTTAATATTTATTTATTTGTTATTTACTATTTAACAAGATTGTTTATTTATTGATTATTTATTTATTTATTTATTGTTTATTATTATTTATTTATTTGTGATTGATTATTTTTTGATCATTTATTTATTATTTATTATTCTGTATTTTTTTATTATTCATTTATTTATTGTTTTTTATTTATTTTGTTTATTTATTGATTATTGATTATTAGTCATCGTGCTCGTGTGGTAGATAGAAGAGCTTTGCATAACGATCAAAGTCGTCGCAAGGTCGAGCCTCGTACAATGCATGTCTAGGATTGGCTTTGGCTGACTGATGATGACTAAAAGTCAGAAATAACCCATCCGGTCTCTATTTCTCTTTTAGCAATACAATTCTATGTCACTAGCCAGACTACATCTGCCTCATGTGTCCTAGACAAAGCCCCAAAGCTCAACGGCACGAATTATTCGTATAAAATGTCAGGGAGCACACAGCACACATGGTTTATAGACACAATTGGAGCGGGCGAATCATAGTGCGCGTGTGGGAGATACTAAGAGCGTTGCGTAACGATCCAAAGACGTCGCAGGTCAAACCCTCGTTATACTGCATGTCTAGGATTGGCTTTGGCTGACTGATAATGACTCCATAAAGTCAGAAATATCCAATCCAGTCACACATTTTCCGTTGGCAATACGATACTCTGTTACTAATCAGACTACTTCTGCCCCACGGGTCCTAGACAAAGCCCCAAAGCTCAACGGCACGAATTATTCGTAAAAAATGTCAGGAGCACGCAGCACTCATGGTTTTTAGACACAATTGGAGCGGGCGAATCATAGTGCGCGTGTGGGAGATACAAGAGCGTTGCAAAACGATCAAAGAATCGCAAGGTCGATCCTCGTACACTGCATGTCTAGGATTGGCTTTGGCTTACTGATAATGACTATAAAGTCAGAAATATCCAATCCAGTAACACCTTTTCCGTTGGCAATACGATTCTCTGTTACTAATCAGACAACGTCTGCCCCACGGGCTCTAGACAAAGCCTCATAGCTCAACGGCACGAGTTATTCGTATAAAATTTTAGGAGCACACAGCACACATGGTTTTGTCGACACAATTGGAACGGGCGAATAATAGTGCGCGTGTGGGAGATACAAGAGCGATGCGTAACGATCAAAAGACGTCGCAAGGTCGATCCTCGTTCACTGCATGTCTAGGATTGGCTTTGGCTGACTGATAATGACTATAAAGTCAGAAATATCCAATCCAGTCACACCTTTTTCCGCGGCAATACGATACTCTGTTACTAATCAGACTACGCTGCCCCACGGGCTCTGTAGAAAAAGCTTCATAGCTCAACGGCACAAGTTATTATTCGTATAAGATTTCAGGGGAGCACACAGCACACATGGTTTATCGACACAGTGGAACAGGGCAAATCATTTGTGCTCGTCGTGTGAGATACAATAAGAGCATGCGTAACGATCAAAGACGTCGCAAGGTCAAGCTTCGTGCACTGCATGTCTAGGGATTGGCTTTGGCTGACTGGATAAGGACTATAAAGTCAAGAAATACGAAATCAATCTCTATTTCTCTTTTGTGATACAATTCTATTAACATACCAAAATACATCTCCCCATGGGCTAGACAGAGTACCTAGGCACAACTTGGCGAGTTATTCCTAGAATATCTGGGAAGAGCTCAGCTCACATGGTTTTCGAACCAATCAGAATCTGGTGAAGTCATCGTGCTCGTGTGGGATATGGAAGAGTTTACTCGAAAAATAATCAAAGTCGTCACAAGGTCGAGCTCATTAACGCATGTTTAGGATTGTTTGGTTGACTGATGATGACTAAAAAAGTCAGGAAATACCCAATCCAATCTCTTTTATCTCTTTTGGCAATACGATTCTATGTCACTAGCCAGACTACATCTGCCGCATGGGCCTAGAAAAGCCCCAAAGCTCAACGGCACGAATTGTTCCGTAAAAATGTCAGGAGCACGCAGCACACATGGTTCTCAAACACAGGTTGAACGGGGCGAAATCATTGTGCTCGTGTGGGAGATGCAATTTGCGTAACGATCCAAAGACGTCGCATGTCAGAAGCTTCGTGCACTGCATGTCTAGGGTTGGTTTTACGACTGATAATGAATATAAAGTCAAATACCCAATCCAATCTTTATCTCTTTTTTGTGATACAATTCTATGTAACATACCAAATACATCACCCCATGGGCCCTAGACAGAATGCCTAGGCACAACTTGGCGAGTTATTCCTAGAATATATTGGGAAGAGCTCGAAGCTCATGGTTTTCGAACCAATCGAATCTGGTAGAATCATCGTGCTCGTGTGGGATATGGAAGAGTTTACATAATAATCAAAGTCGTCACAAGGTCGAGCCTCGTACACTGCATGTTTAGGATTGGCTTTGGTTGACTGATGATGACTAAAAGTCAAATACCCAATACAATCTCTTTATCTCTTTTGGCAATACGATTCTATGTCACTAGCCAGATACATCTACCCATGGGTCCGGAACTCCCCAAAACAAAACGGCACAATTATTCGTAAAATGTCAGGGGAGCACGCAGCACACATGGTTTATAGACACAATTGGGCAGGTGAATCATGGTGCGCGTGTGGGAGATACAAAAACGTTGCGAAACGATCCAAAGACGTTTGCAAGTCGATCCTCGTACACCATGTCTAGGATTGGCTTCGGCTGACAGATAATGACTATAAAGATAGAAATATCCAAATCAGTCACAACTTTTACGTTGTGGCTGATTATCTGTTACTAATCCAGACTACGTCTGCTTGCAGGCTCTTGACAAAGCCTCATAGCTCCAACGGCACGAGTTATTCGTATAAAATTTCAGGGAGCACCTTTCTGGATGAACATCAAACACAAAATGGAACGGGCGATTAATAGTGCGCGTGTGAGCAAGAGCGTTGCGTAACGATCAAAGACGTCGCAAGGTCGATATTCGTGCACTGCATGTCTAGGATTGGCTTTGGCTGACTGATAATAGAATATAAAGTCAGAAATATCCAATCCAGTCACTACTTTCCGTTGGCCACTGATTCTCTATTACTAATCCAGTTCACGTCTGCCCCATGGAGCTCTAGACAAAGCCCATAACCTCAACGGTACGAGTTATTTGTATAAAATTTCAGGGGCACACGGCACACATGGTTTATAGACACAATTGGAGCGGACCAGTCATAGTGCGCATATGGGAGAAACAAAGAGCGTTGCGTAACGATCAACGATGTCGCAGGTCGAACTCCATTACTGCATGTCTAGGATTGGCTTTGGCTGACTGATAATGACTATAAATATCAATTTCAGGGAGCACACGCATGGTTTATAGACACAATTCAAGAACGGGCAAATCATAGTGTAATAAATTGTGGAAAGACACAAGAGCTTTGCATTACGATCAATTCGTCACAAAGGTCGAGCCTCGTGCACTGCGTGTCTAGGATTGGCTTTGGCTGACTGATGATGCTTAAAAGTCAAAATACCCCATCCACCAGTTTTCTTTTTTAACAGTAATCCTATTATTTTATCAGCCAGTCATCTGCATGTCTAGGATTGGCTTTGGCTGACTGATAATGACTCTAAATATCTAAATTTCAGGAGCTTTGGCACACATGGTTTATAGACACAATTAGGGCAGGCCAAACCATAGTGCTCGTGTAAGAACCTAAAACTTTGCATAACGGTCGAGTCGTCACAAGGTCGAGAGCCTCGTGCACTGCATGTCTAGGATTGGCTTTGGCTGACTGATGATTACTTAAAGCTGAAATACCCCATCCATTCGCGCGCTTAATACAATTCTATGTACTGTAGACTACATCTGCCGCATGGGCCCTAGAAAGGCTAAAGCTCAACGGCACGAATTATTCGTAAAATGTCAGGGGAGCACGCAGCACACATGGTTTATAAACACAATTGGAACGGGCAAATCATTTGTGTGCTCGTGTGGGGGCTCTAAGAGCGTTGCGTAACGATCAGCGTCTGGAAGGTCAAGCTTCGTACTGCATGTCTGGGGTTGGCTTTGGCTGACTGATAATGAATATAAAGTCAGAAATACCCAATCCAATCTTTATCTCTTTTGTGATACAATTCTATGTAACATGCAAAATGCATACCTTCCCATGGGCCCTGAACCAGAGTACCTGAAACAGCTTGGCGAGTTATTCCTAAGATATGTGGAAGAGCTCAGCTCACATGGTTTTCAGACCAATCAGATCTGGTAAGAATCATCGTGTCATTATTGGGATATGGAAGAGTTTACATAATAATCAAAAGAAGTCGATAAAGGTCGAGCCTCGTACACTGCATGTTTTAGGATTGGCTTTGGTTGACTGATGACTAAAAGTCAGAAATGCACTACCAATCTCTTTGCTATCTCTTTTGGCAATACGATTCTATAATGCTAGCCAGACTACATCTGCCCATGGGTCCTAGACAAAGCCCCAAAGCAAAACGGCTGAATTGACCGTAAAAACTGTCAGAGACACACACCTTTACCATAGCAGGCACAGTGGAGCGGGTGAATCATAGTGCGCGTGTGGGGAGATACAGAGCGTTGCGGGGAGAGCGATCAAAGACGTTGCAAGGTCGATCCTCGTACACTGCATGTCTAAGTTAGCTTCGGCTGACGAATGTATTCTATAAAGATGAAATATCCAATCCAGTCACAACTTTACGTTGGCAATACGATTATCTGTTGCTAATCAGACTACGTCTGCCCACGGGCTCTTGACAAAGCCTCATAGGCTCAACGGCGAGTTATTCGTATAAAATTTCAGGAGCACACAGCACAGATGGTTTATCGACACAAATGGAACGGGCGATTATGGTGGTGTGGCCGAGAAACAAGAGCGTTGCGTAACGATCAAAGACGTCGCAAGGTGTTCGTGCACTGCATGTCTAGAAGTTGGCTTTGGCTGACTGATAATGAATATAAAGTCAGAAATATCAATCCAGTCACTACTTCCGTTGGCAATATGATTCTCTATTACTAATCAGACTACACGTCTGCCCCATGGAGCTCCTAGACAAAGCCCCATAACCTCAACGGTACGGATTATTTGTATAAAATTTCAGGGAGCACACGGCACACATGGTTTATAGACACAATTGGGCGGACAAATCATAGTGCGCATATGGGAGAAACAAGAGCGTTGCGTAACGATCAACGATGTCGCAGGTCGAACCTCGTACACTGCATGTCTAGGATTGGCTTTGGCTGACTGTCACTGAGCTATAAATATCCAATTTCAGGAGCACACAGCACACATGGTTTATAGACACAATTGGGGCGGGCGTCATAGTGCTCGTCAATGGAAGACACAAAGAGCTTTGCATTACGATCAAATCGTCACAAGGTCGAGCCTCGTGCACTGCGTGTCTAGGATTGGCTTTGGCTGACTGATGCTTAAAAGTCAGAAATACCCATCCGGTCTCTCATTTTCTCTTTTTAGCAATACAATCCTATTTTATCAGCCAGTCTGCATCTGCATGTCTAGGATTGGCTTTGGCTGACTGATAATGACTCTAAATATCTAAATTTCAGGAGCACACAGCACACATGGTTTATAGACACAATTGGAACGGGCAAAGCCGCGAATTGCTCGTGTAGGAGAACACAAAACTTTGCATAACGATCAAAGTCGTCACAAAGGTCGGAGCCTCGTGCACTGCATGTCTAGGATTGGCTTTTGGCTGACTGATGATTAGCAAAGTCTGAAATACCCCATCCGGTATCTATTTCACTTTTAGCAATACAATTCTATGTCACTAGCCAGACATCTGCCTCATGTGTCCTAGACCCAAAGCTCAACGGCACGAATTATTCGTATAAAATGGCAGGAGCACACAGCACATGGTTTATAGACGGTGGAGCGGGCAGATCAAAGTGCGCGTGTGGGAGATACAAGAGCGTTGCGTAAAATCAAAGGAACGTCGCAAGGTCGAACCTCGTACACTGCCTGTCTAGGATTGGCTTTGGCTGACTGATGATTACTTAAAATCTGAAATACCCCCATCCGGTATCTATTTCACTTTTAGCAATACGATTCTATGTCACTAGCCAGACTACATCTGCCCCACGGGCTCTTGACCACGTCATAGCTCAAGAACGGCACGAGTTATTCGTATAAAATTTCAGGAGCACACAGCACAGATGGTTTATCGACACAAAATGCAGACGGGCGATTAATGGTGCGCGTGTGAAACAAAACGTTATTAACGATCAAAAGACGTCGCAAAGGTCGAGATTCGTGCACATCTAGGATTGGCTTTGGCTGACTGATAATGAATATAAAGTCAAATATCAATCCAGTCACTACTTTTCCGTTGGCAATATGATTCTCTATTACTAATCAGACTACGTCTGCCCCATGGGCTCTAGACAAAGCCCTTAACCTCAACGCTACGAGTTATTTATAAAAATTTCAAGGGGGCACACGGCACACATGGTTTATAAGACACAATTGGAGCGGGCGAATCGCAGATGCGCATGGGAGAAACAAAAGAGGCGTTGCGTAACGATCAACGATGTCGCAAGGTCGAACCTCGTACACTGCATGTCTAGGATTGGCTTTGGCTGACTGATAATGATTCTCGTAGTCCAATTTCAGGGAGCACACAGCACATGGTTTATAGACACAATTGGAACGGGCAAATCATAGTGCTCGTGTGGAAGACACAAGAGCTTTGCATTACGATCAAAATTCGTCACAAAGGTCGAGCCTCGTGCACTGCGTGTACAAAGATTGGCTTTCGGCTGACTGATGATTACTTAAAGTCTGAAATACCCCATCCGGTATCTTATTTCACTTTTAGCAATACAATTCTATGTCACTAGCCAGACTACATCTGGCCTCATGTGTCCTAGACAAAGCCCCAAAGCTCAACGGCACGAATTATTCGTATAAAATGGCAGGAGCACACAGCACACATGGTTTATAGACAGGGTTGGAGCGGGCGTCAAAGTGCGCGTGTGGGAGATACAAGGCGTTGCGTAAAAATCAAAGACGTCGCAGGGTCGAACCCTCATTGCACTGCCTGTCTAGGATTGGCTTTGGCTGACTGATTACTTAAGTCTGAAATACCCCATCCATTATCTATTTCACTTTTAGCAATACAATTCTATGTCACTAGCCAGACTACATCTGCCTCATGTGTCCTAGACAAAGCCCCAAAGCTCAACGGCACGAGTATTTGCATGTATAAAATTTCGGGAACACACAGCACACATGGTTTATCGACACAATGGAACGGGCGAATCATAGAGCGCGTGTAGAGAGATACAAGAGCGTTGCGTAACGATAAAAGACGTACCAAGGTCGATCCTCTTACACTGTATGTCTAGGATTGGCTTTGGCTGACTGATGATGACTTAAGTCAGAAATACCCCATCCGGTCTCTATTTCTTTTTAGCAATACAATTCTATTTTCCTAGCCAGTCTGCATCTGTAGATTTTGCTCTAGAGAGCCCCAAAGCCGTGTTTGATTTATCCCTATTTATATATCGGGAGCCTTAGCTGATATTGGTAATGTACACAATAAAAACTAGATAGCCATCGTCCTCGATCCAATCGTCGCAAGTTCAGCAACCTCGTCCAACGCATGGCTTGGGATGCCTTTAATTGATGATGACTAAAAAGTCGAAATACCCAATCCAGTCTCGCATCTCTTTTGGCAATACGATTCTATGTCACTCGCCATACCATCACCACATGGGTCCACGAAAAAGCCCCAAAGTTCAACGGCACGAATTATTCGTAAAAAAGGTCAGGGAGCACACGCAGCACACATGGTTTATAGACAAATTTGAACGGGCGAGATCGCCGAATCAGCGTGGGAGATACAAGAGCGTTGCAAAACGATCAAAGACGTCGCAAAGGTCGATCCTCGTACACTGCATATCTAGGGATTGGCTTTGGCTGACTGATAATGACTATAAAGTCAGCAATATTAAATCAGTTTGAAATTATCTGTTTTGGCAATACGATTCTTTGTAACTAATCCAGACTACGTCTGCGCCATGGGCTCTAGACAAAGCCTCATAGCTCAACGGCACAGTTATTCATACAAAATTTCAGGAGACACACAGCACATGGTTTTATCACAATTGGCACAGGCAAACCATAGTGCTCGTGTGGGAGATACAAGAGCGTTGCGTAACGATCAAGACGTCACAAGGTCGATCCTCGTACACTGCATGTCTAGGGTGGCTTTGGCGCGAGCTGATAATGACTATAAAGTCAGAAATATCCAATCCAGTCACAACGTTTCCGTTGGCAATGCGATTCTGTTTCTAATCAGACAACGTCTGCCCCACGGGTTCTCGACACAGCCTCATAGCCCAACGGCACGAGTTATTCGTATAAAATTTCAGAGCACTTACAGCACACATGGTTAATCGACACAATTGGAACGGGCAAAATCCTTAGTGCTATTGTGGGAGATACAAGAGCGTTGCGTAACGATCAAAAGACGTCGCAGGTCGATCCTCGTACACCGCATGCCCAGGATTGGCTCTTTGGCTTACACCGCAACGACCACAAAGTCGCGAAACATCCAATCCAGTCCACACATTTTCCGTTGGCAATACGATTCTCTGATACTAATCGGGCTACGTCTGCACCACGGGCTCTAGACAATAAAGCCTATAGCTCAACGGCACGAGTAGTATTTCTGCATGTACTCAGGAACTACACAGCGCACATGGCTTTATCGACACAATTGGAACGGGCGAATCATAGAGCGCGTGTGAGGAGATACAAGAGCGTTGCGTAAAGATAAAAGGAGCGGTACCAAGGTCGATCCTCTTACACCGCAATGTCCAGAAGTCGGGCTTTCGCTACGACCGACGATGATCTCTAGAGTCAGAAACACCCATCCGGTCTCTATTTCTTTTAACAATACAATTCCTATTTTCCTCAGCCAGTCTGCATCTGTTGGTTTTGCTCTAGAGAGAGCGCCAAAAGCCAAATGGCACGATTTATCCCTATTTATATATCGGGGAGTGCCCAACCGATATTGGTAATAGTACAATAATAAACTGAGATAGCCACCGTCTCGATTAATCTCGTTGCAAGTTGTAACCTCGTCCAACGCATTGGCTTGGGATGCATTTTGGCTAATTGATGATGACTAAAAGTCAGAAATTCCCAATCCAGTTCTGTTAACGCCTCTGGCAATACGATTCTATGTCACTAGCCAGGGCTACGATCTGCCCCATGGGTCCTAGGACAAAGCCCCAAAGCTCAATGGCACGAATTATTCGTATAAAATGTCAGGGAGTACACAGCACACATGGTTATGGGCACAATTGGAGCGGGCGAATCATAGTAAGCGTGTGGGAGATACAAGAGCGTTGCAAACGATCAAAAGACGTCGCAAAGGTCGAACCTCGTACACTGCATGTCTAGGATTAACTTTGGCTGACTGATAATGACTATAAAGTCAAAATATCCAATCAAGTCACAACTTTTCCGTTGGCAATACGATTTTCTGTTACTAATCAGATACATCTGCCCCACGGGCTCTAGACAAAGCCTCATGAGCTCAACGGCACGATTATTCGTATAAAATTTCCAAGGAGCACACAGCGCACATGGTTTATAAACACAATTGGAACCGGCAAATCATAGTATTCGTGTGGGAGATACAAAGAGCGTTGCGAAACGATTAAAGACGTCGCAAGGTCGATCCTCATTGCACTGCATGTCTAGGATTGGCTTTTTGGCTGACTGATAATGACTATAAAGAGTCAGAAATATCAATCCAGTAACACCTTTTTCCGTTGGCAATACGATTCTCTGTTACTTATCAGACTACGTCTGCCCCACGGGATCTAGACAAAGCCTCATAGCTCAACGGCACGAGTTATTCGTATAAAATTTCAGGAGCACACAGCACATATGGTTTAACGACACAATTGGAACGGGCGAATCATAGTGCGCGTGTGGGAGATACAAGAGCGTCTCGTAACGATCAAAGACGTCGCAAGGTCGAACCTCGTACACTGCATGTCTAGGATTGGCTTTGGCTGAATGATAATGACCATAAAGTTAGAAATATCGAATCCAATCTCTATTTTACTTTTTGTGATACAATACTATGTAACTTACCAAAATACATCTGCCCCATGGGCCCTAGACAGACACCTAGGCACAACTGGACGAGTTATTCCTAGAATATACTGGGGGAGGCACAGCTTACATGGTTTTCGACCCATTCGAAACTGTGGTAAGTCATCGTGCTCGTGTGGGATTTGGAAATGCTTTGCATAATGATCAAAGACCTCACAAGATCGATCCTCGTACACTGCATGTCACAGAGTTGGCTTTGGCTGACTGATAATGACTATAAAGTCAGAAATATCCAATCCAGTCACAACGTTTCGGTTGGCATTACGATTCTGTTACTAATCAGACTACGTCTGCCCCACGGGCTCTAGACAAAGCCTCATAGCTCAACGGCACGAGTTATTCGTATAACATTTCGGGGAGCAAAACAGAACACATGGTTTATCGACACAATTTGAACGGCAAAATCATAGTGCTCAGTGTGGGAGATACAAAGAGTGTTACGTAACGATCAAAGACGTCACAAGGTCGAGCTTCATGCGCTGCATGTCTAGGATTAGCTTTGACTGACTGATAATGACTATAAAGTCAGAAATACCAATCAATCTCTATTTTTCTTTTTGTGATACAATTCTATGTAACTTACCAAAATACATCTGCCCCATGGGCCCCTAGACAGAGCACCTAGGCACAACTGGACGAGTTATTACTAGAATATATTGGTGTGGGCAGAGCTCACATGGTTTTTCGACCCAATCGAAACTGGTAAGTAATCGTGCTCGTGTGGTATTTGGAAGAGCTTTTGCATAATGATCAAATTCGTCACAAGGTCGAGCCTCGTACACTGCATGTCTAGGATTGGCTTTGGCTGACTGATGACTAAAAGTCAGAAATACCCCCATCCGGTCTCTATTTTTTTTTTTTTTGCAATACAATTCTATTTTTACTAGCCAGTCTGCATCTGTTGGTTTTGCTCTAGAGAGAGCCCCCAAAAGCCAAATGGCACGATTTATCATATTTACATATCGGGGAGCGCCCAACTGATATTGGTAATGTACACAATAAAAATTAGATAGCCATCGTCCTCGATCAATCTCGTCGCAAGTTGTAACCTCGTCCAACGCATGGCTTGGGATGCCTTTGGCAAATTAATGATGACTAAAGTCAGAAATACCCAACCCAGTCTCTTTATCTCTTTTTGCAAAAGGATTCTATGTCACTAGCCAGACTACATCTGCCTCATGGGTCCTAGACAAAGCCCAAAAGCTGAACGGCACAAATTATTCGTATAAAATATCAGGGGAGCACGCAGCACACATGGTTAGTGGAGCACAATTGGAGCGGGCGAATCATCGTAAGCGTTTGGGAGATACAAGAGCGTTGCAGAAACGATCAAAGACGTCGCAAGGTCGATCCTGGTACACTGCATGTCTAGGATTGGCTTTGGCTGACTGATAATGACTATAAAGTCAGAAATATCCAATCCAGTCACAACAGTTCCGTTGGCAATACGATTCTCTGTTACTAATCAGACTACGTCTGCCACACGGGCTCTAGAAAAGCTTCATAACCTCAACTGCACGAGATATTCGTATAAAATTTCAGGAAAAACACAGCACACATGGTTTATAGACAAAATTGGAAGGGCAAATCATAGTGCTCGTGTGGGATTTGGAAGAGCGTTGCGTAACGATCAAAGACGTCGCAAGGTCGAGCTTCGTGCACTGCATGTCTAGGATCTGCTTTGGCTGACTGATGATGACTTAAAAGTCAGAAATACCCCATCCGGTCTCTATTTCTCTTTTAGCAATACAATTACTGTTTTAATAGCCAGTCTGCATCTGTAGGTTTTGCTCTAGAGAGAGCCCCCAAAGCCAAATGGCAGGATTTATCCGTATTTATATATCGGGGGAGCGCCTAACTGATATTGGTAATGTACACAATAAAACTAGATAGCCATCGTTCTCGATTAATCTTGTCGCAAATTGTAACCTCGTCCAATGCATGGCTTGAGGATGCCTTTGGCTAATTGATGATGACTAACAAGTCAGAAATACCCAATCAGTCTCTTTATCTCTTTTGGCAATACGATTCTATGTCACTAGCCAGACTACATCTGCCCCATGGGTCCTAGATAAAGCCCCAAAGCTCAACGGCACGAATTATTCGTATAAAATGTCAGGGAGCACACAGCACACATGGTTTATAGACACGAAAGTGGAACGGGCGAATCATAGTGCGCGTGTGGGAGATACAAGAGCGTTGCAAAACGATCAAAGACGTCGCATGGTCGAACCTCGTACACTGCATGTCTAGGATTGGCTTTGGCTGACTGATGATGACTTAGACTCAGAAATACCCCAAACCGTTCTCTAGTTCTCTTCTAGCAATACAATTCTATTTTAATAGCCAGTCTGCATCTTTAGGTTTTGCTCTAGAGAGAGCCCCAAAGCCAAATGGCATGATTTATCTCTATTTATATATCGGGGAGCGCCCAACTGATATTGGTAATGTACACAATCAAAACTAGATAACCATCGTCCTCGATCAATCTCGTCAAAAGTTGTAACCTCGTCCAACGCATGGCTTGGGATCCTTTGGCTAATTGATGATGACTAAAAAGTCAGAATACTCCAATCCAGTCTCATTATCTCCTTTAGCAATACGATTATATGTCACTAGATAGACTACATCTGCCCCATGGGTCCTAGACAAAGCCCGAAAGGTCAACGGCACAACTTATTCGTATAAATTGTCAGGTAGCACACAGCAGCACACATGGTTTTATAGAAACAATTGGAGCGGGCGAATCATAGTTGGCGTATGGGAGATACAAGACCGTTGCACAACGATTAAAGACTTCGCAAGGTCGAACCCGTACACTGCATGTCTAGGATTGGCTTTGGCTGACGGATAATGACTATAAAGTCGAAATATCCAATCCAGTCACGAACGTTTCCGTTGGCAATACGATTCTCTATTACCAATCAAACTACGTCTGCCCCACGGGCTCTAGACAAAGCCTCATTGATCAACGGCACGAGTTATTCGTTTACAATTTCAGGGAGCACACAGCACACATGGTTTATCGACACAATCGGAACGGGCAAATCATAGTGCTCGTGTGGGAGATACAAAAGAGCGTTGCGTAACGATCAAAAATAAATCGCAAGGTCGAGCTTCGTTCACTGCATGTCAGGATTGGCTTTGGCTGACTGATAATGACTATAAAGTCAGAAATACCCAATCTAATCTCTATTTCTCTTTTTGTGATGCAATTCTATGTAACTTACCAAAATATATCGGCCCCATGGGCCCTAGACAGAGCACCTAGGCACAACTGGACGAGTGATTCCTAGAATATATTGGGGAGGGCAGAGCTCACATGGTTTTTCGACCCAATCGAAACTGGTAAGTCATCGTGCTCATGTGGGATTTGGAATAGCCTTGCATAATGAGCAAAGTCATCGCAAGGTCGAGCCTCGTGCACTACATGTCTAGGATTGGCTTTGGCTGACTTATGATGACTAAAAGTCAGAAATACGCCGTCGAATCTCTATTTCTGTTTTAAGCAATGTGATTCTATTTTACTAGCCAGTCTGAATCTGTTGGTTTTTGCTCTAGAGAGCCCCAAAGCCAAATGGCACGATTTATCCCTATTTATATATCGGGAGTGCCCAACTGATATTGGTAATGTACACAATAAAAACTAGATAGCCATCGTCCTCGATCAATCTCGTCGCAAGTTGTAACCTCGTCCAATGCATGGCTTGGAATGCCTTTTGGCTAATTGATGATGACTAAAAGTCAGAAATGCAATCCAGTCTCTTTATCTCTTTTTAGCAATACGATTCTATGTCGCTAGCCAGACTACATATGCCTCATGGGTCCTAGACAAAGCCCAAAATCTGAACGGCACAAATTATTCGTATAAAATGTCAGGGGAGCACAAAGCACACATGGTTTATAGACACAATTGGAGCGGGCGAATCGTAGTGCGCGTATGGGAGATACAAAGAGCGTTGCGTAACGATCAAAAGACGTCGCAAAGGTCGAACCTCGTATACTGCATGTCTAGGATTGGCTTTGGCTGACTGATAATGACTATAAAGTCAGAAATATCCAATCCAGTCACAACAGTTCCGTTGGCAATACGATTCTCTGTTACTAATCAGACTACGCCTGCCCCACGGGCTCTAGACAAAGCCTCATAGCTCAACGGCACGAGTTATTCGTATAAAATTTCTGGGAGCACACAGCACACATGGTTTATCGACACAATTGGAACGGGCAAATCATAGTGCGCGTGTGGGAGATCCAAGAGCGTTGCGTAACGATCAAAGACGTCGCAAGGTCGAGCGTCGTGCACTGCATGTCTAGGATTGGCTTTGGCTGACTGATGATGACTTAAAGTCAGAAATACTTCATCCGGTCTCTATTTCTCTTTTAGCTATACAATTCTATTTTACTAGTCAGTCTGCATCTGTAGGTTTTGCTCTATAGAGAGCCCCAAAGCCAAATGGCACGATTTATCCCTATTTATTTATCCGGGAGCGCCCAACTGTAATTAGTAATGTACACAATAAAAACTAGATAGCCATTGTCATCGATCAATCTCGTCGCAAGTTGTTTCCTCATCCAACACATGGCTTGGTATGCCTTTGGCTAATTGATGATGACTAAAAAGTCAGAAATACCCTATCCAGTCTCTTTATCTCCTTTGGCAATACGATTCTTTGTTACTAATCAGACTACGTCTGCCCCATGGGCTCTAGACAAAGCCTTATAAATCAACGGCATGAGTTATTCGTATAAAATTTCAGGGATCACACAGCACATATGGTTTATAGACACAATTGGAGCGGGCGAATCATAGTAAGCGTGTGGGAGATACAAGAACGTTGCAAAACGATCAAAGACGTCGAAAGGTCGAGCCTCGTGCACTGCATGTCTAGGATTGGCTTTGGTTGACTGATGATGACTAAAAGTCAGAAATACCCCATCTTGTCTCTATTTCTCTTTTAGCAATACAATTCTATTTTACTAGCCAGGCTGCATCTGTAGGTTTTGCTCTATAGAGAGCCCCAAAGCCAAATGGCACGATTTATCCCTATTTATATATCGGAGAGCGCCCAACTGATATTGGTTGTGTACACAATAAAAACTAGATAGCCATCGTTCTCGATCAATCTCGTCGCAAGTTATATACTTGTCAAACGCATGGCTTGTGATGCCTTTGCTAATTGATGATGACTAAAAAGTCAGAAATACCCAATCCAGTCTCTTAATCTCTTTTAGCAATACGATTCTATGTCACAAGCCAAACTACATCTGCCTCATGGGTCCTAGACAAAGCCCAAAAGCTGAACGGCACAAATTATTCGTATAAAATATCAGGGAGCACGCAGCACACATGGTTTATAGACACAATTGGTGCGGGCGAATCGTAGTGCGCGTGTGGGAGATACAAGAGTGTTGCGTAACGATCAAAGACGTCGCAAGGTCGAACCTCGTACACTGCATGTCTAGGATTGGCTTTGGCTGACTGATAATGACCATAAAGTCAGAAATATCAAATCCAGTCACAATTTTTCCGTTGGCAATACGATTCTGTTACTAATCAGACTACGTCTGCCCCATGCGCTCTCGACAAAGCCTCATTGCTCAACGGCACGAGTTATTCGTATAAAATTTCAGGGATCACACAGCACACATGGTTTATCGACAAAATTGGAACGGGCAAATCATAGTGCTCGTGTGGGAGATACAAGAGCTTTGCGTAACGACCAAAGACGTCGCAAGGTCGAGCTTCGTGCACTGCATGTCTAGGATTGGCTTTGGCTGACTGATAATGAATATAAACTAAGAAATACCCAATCCAATCTCTATTTCTCTTTTTGTGATGCAATTCTATGTAACTTATTAAAATACATCAGCCGCATGGGCCCTAGAAAGAGCACCTAGGCACAACTGGAGGAGTGATTCCTAGAATATATTGGGGAGGGCACAGCTCACATGGTTTTTCGACCCAATCGAAACTGGTAAATCATCGTACTCTTGTGGGATTTGGAAGAGCTTTGCGTAACGATCAAAGACGTCGCAAGGTCGAGCTTCGTGCACTGCATGTCTAGGATTGGCTTTGGCTGACTGATAATGACTATAAAGTTAGAAATATTCAATCCAGTCACAACTTTTTGGTAGGCAAAACGATTCTCTGTTTCTAATCAGACTACGTCTGCCCCATGGGCTCTAGACAAAGCCTTATAACCTCAACGGCACGAGTTATTCGTATAAAATTTCAGGGAGCACGCAGCACACATGGTTTATAGACACAATTGGAACGGGCAAATCATAGTGCTCATGTGGGAGATACAAGTGCAATGCGTAACGATCAAAGACGATGCAAGGTCGAGCTTCGTGCATTGCATGTCTAGGATTAGCTTTGGTTAACTGATGATGACTTAAAGTAAGAAATACCCCATCCGGTCTCTATTTCTCTTTTAGCAATTCAATTCTATTTCACTAGCCAGTCTGCATCTGTAGGTTTGGCTCTATAGAGAGCCCCAAAGCCAAATGGCACGATTTATCCCTATTTATATATCGGGGAGCGCCCAACTGACATTGGTAATGTACACAATAAAAACTAGATAGCAATCGTCCTCGATCAATCTCGTCGCAAGTTGTAACCTAGTCCAGCGCATGGCTTGGGATGCCTATGGCTAATTGATGATGACTAAAAAGTCAGAAATACCCAATCCAGTCTCATTATCTCCTTTGGCAATACGATTCTATGTCACTAGCCAGACTACATCTACCCCATAGGTCCTAGACAAAGCCCCAAAGCTTAACGGCACGAATTCTTCGTATAAAATGTCAGGGAGCACGCCGCACACATGGTTTATAGACACAATTGGAGCGGGCGAATCATAGTAAGC
Source organism: Schistocephalus solidus (assembly GCA_017591395.1). NCBI lineage: Eukaryota > Metazoa > Platyhelminthes > Cestoda > Diphyllobothriidea > Diphyllobothriidae > Schistocephalus > Schistocephalus solidus. Next base: position 46,998 of record WEDG01001002.1, read on the forward strand.
GTGTGGGAGATACAAGAGCGTTGCAAAACGATCAAAGACGTCGCAAGGTCGAGCTTCGTGCACTGCATGTCTGGGATTGGCTTTGGCTGACTGATAATGATTATAAACTCAGAAATACCCAATCCAATCTCTATTTCTCTTTTTGTGATGCAATTCTATGTAACTTATTAAAATACATCGGCCGCATGGGCCCTAGAAAGAGCACCGAGGCACAACTGGACGAGTGATTCCTAGAATATATTGGGGAGGGCACAGCTCACATGGATTTTCGACCCAATCGCAACTGGTAAGTCATCGTGCTCTTGTGGGATTTGGAAGAGCTTTGCATAATGATCAAAGTCGTTACAAGGTCGAGCCTCGTACACTGCATGTCTAGGATTGGCTTTGGCTGACTGATGATGACTTAAAGTCAGAAATAACCCATCCGGTCTCTATTTCTCTTTTGGCAATACGATTCTATGTCACTAGCCAGACTACATCTGCCCCATGGGTCCTCGACATAGCCCCAAAGCTCAACAGCACGAATTATTCGTATAAAATGTCAGGGAGCACGCAGCACACATGGTTTATAGACACATTTGGAGCGGGCGAATCATAGTAAGCGTTTGGGAGATAAAAGAGCGTTGCAAAACGATCAAAGACGTCGCAAGGTTGATCCTCGTACACTGCGTGTCTAGGATTGGCTTCAGCTGACTGATAATGACTATAAAGTCAGAAATATCCAATCCAGTCACACCTTTCCGTTGACAAAACGATTCTCTGTTACTAATCAGACTACGTCTGCACCATGGGCTCTAGACAAAGCCTCATAGCTCAACGGCACGAGTTTTTCGCATAAAATTTCAGGGAGCAAACAGCACACATGGTTTATCGACACAATTGGAACGGGCGAATCATAGTGCTCGTGTGGAACATACAAGAGCGTTGCGTAACGATCAAAGACGTCGCAAAGTCGAGCTTCGTGCACTGCATGTCTAGGATTGGCTTTGGCTGACTGTTAATGACTATAAAGTCAGAAATACCCAATCCAATCTCTATTTTACTTTTTTTGATACAATTCTATGTAACTTACCAAAATACATCTGCCCCATGGGCCCTGTACAGAGCACCTAGGCACAACTTGACTAGTGATTCCTAGAATATATTTGGGAGGGCACAGCTGACATGGTTTTTCGACCCAATCGAAACTGGTAAGTCATCGTGCTCGTGTAGGATTTTGAAGATCTTTGCATAATGATCAAAGTCATCGCAAGGTCGAGCCTCGTGCACTGCATGTCTAGGATTGGCTTTGGTTGACTGATGATGACTAAAAGTCAGAAATACCCCATCCGGTCTCTATTTCTCTTTTAGCAATACAATTCTATTTTACTAGCCAGGCTGCATCTGTAGGTTTTGCTCTATAGAGAGCCCCAAAGCCAAATGGCACGATTTATACTATTTATATATCGGAGAGCGCCCAACTGATATTGGTAATGTACACAATAAAAACTAGATAGCCATCGTTCTCGATCAATCTCGTCGTAAGTTGTAACCTTGTCAAACGCATGGCTTGGGATGCCTTTGGCTAAATGATGATGACTAAAAAGTCAGAAATACCCAATCCAGTCTCTTTATCTCTTTTAGCAATACGATTCTATGTCACAAGCCAAACTACATCAGCCCCAAAGGTCCTAGACAAAACCCCAAAGCTCAACGGCACGAATTATTCGTATAAAATGTCAGGGAGCACGCAGCACACATGGTTTATAGACACAATTGGAGCGGGCGAATCATAGTAAGCGTGTGGGAGATACAAGAGCGTTGCAAAACGATCAAAGACGTCGCAAGGTCGAGCTTCGTGCACTGCATGTCTGGGATTGGCTTTGGCTGACTGATAATGATTATAAACTCAGAAATACCCAATCCAATCTCTATTTCTCTTTTTGTGATGCAATTCTATGTAACTTATTAAAATACATCGGCCGCATGGGCCCTAGAAAGAGCACCTAGGTACAACTGGACGAGTGATTCCTAGAATATATTTGGGAGGGCACAGCGCCCATGGTTTTTCGACCCAATCGAAACTGGTAAGTCATCGTGCTCTTGTGGGATTTGGAAGAGATTTGCGTAACGATCAAAGACGTCGCAAGGTCAAGCTTCGTGCACTGCATGTATAGGATTGGCTTTGGCTGACTGATAATGACTATAAAGTTAGAAATATCCAATCAAGTCACAGCTTTTCGGTTGGCAATACGATTCTCTGTTACTAATCAGACTACGTCTGCCCCATGGGCTATAGACAAAGCCCCATAACCTCAACGGCACGAGTTATTCGTATAAAATTTCAGGGAGCACGCAGCACACATGGTTTATAGACACAATAGGAACGGGCAAATCATAGTGCTCGTGTGGAAGATACAAGAGCAATGCGTAACGATCAAAGACGACACAAGGTCGAGCTTCATGCATTGCATGTCTAGGATTAGCTTTGGTTAACTGATGATGACTTAAAGTAAGAAATACCCCATCCGGTCTCTATTTCTCTTTTAGCAATTCTATTCTATTTCACTAGCCAGTCTGCATCTGTAGGTTTTGCTCTATAGAGAGCCCCAAAGCCAAATGGCACGATTTATCCCTATTTATATATCGGGGAGCGTCCAACTGACATTGGTAATGTACACAATAAAAACTAGATAGCAATCGTCCTCGATCAATCTCGTCGCAAGTTGTAACCTAGTCCAGTGCATGGCTTGGGATGCCTATGGCTAATTGATGATGACTAAAAAGTCAGAAATACCCAATCCAGTCTCATTATCTCCTTTGGCAATACGATTCTATGTCACTAGCCAGACTACATCTACCCCATAGGTCCTAGACAAAGCCTCAAAGCTTAACGGCACGAATTCTTCGTATAAAATGTCAGGGAGCACGCCGCACACATGGTTTATAGACACAATTGGAGCGGTCGAATCATAGTAAGCGTGTGGGAGATACAAGATCGTTGCAAAACGATCAAAGACGTCGCAAGGTCGAGCTTCGTGCACTGCATGTCTGGGATTGGCTTTGGCTGACTGATAATGATTATACACTCAGAAATACCCAATACAATCTCTATTTCTCTTTTTGTGATGCAATTCTTTGTAACTTATTAAAATACATCGGCCACATGGGCCCTAGAAAGAGCACCGAGGCACAACTGGACGACTGATTCCTAGAATATATTGGGGAGAGCACAGCTCACATGGTTTTTCGACCCAATCGTAACTGGTAAGTCATCGTGCTCTTGTGGGATTTGGAAGAGCTTTGCATAATGATCAAAGACGTCGCAAGGTTGATCCTCGTACACTGCATGTCTAGGATTGGCTTTGGCTGACTGATGATGACTTAAAGTCAGAAATAACCCATCCGGTCTCTATTTCTCTTTTGGCAATACGATTCTATGTCACTAGCCAGACTACATCTGCACCATGGGCTCTAGACAAAGCCTCATAGCTCAACGGCACGAGTTTTTCGCATAAAATTTCAGGGAGCAAACAGCACACATGGTTTATCGACACAATTGGAACGGGCGAATCATAGTGCTCGTGTGGAAAATACACGAGCGTTGCATAACGATCAAAGAATTCGCAAGGTCGAGCTTCGTGCACTGCATGTCTAGGATTGGCTTTGGCTGACTGTTAATGACTATAAAGTCAGAAATACCCAATCCAATCTCTATTTCTATTACTGTGATACAATTCTATGTAATTTACCAAAATTCATCTGCCCCATGGGCCCTAGACAGAGCACCTAGGCACAACTTCACGAGTGATTCCTAGAATATATTGGGGAGGGCACAGCTGACATGGTTTTTCGACCCAATCGAAACTGGTAAGTCATCGAACTCGTGTGGGATTTGGAAGAGCTTTGCATAATGATCAAAGTCGTCACAAGGTCGAGCCTAGTACACTGCATGTCTAGGATTGGCTTTGGCTGACTGATGATGACTAAAAGTCAAAAATACCCCATCCGGTCTCTATTTCTCTTTTAGCAATACAATTCTATTTTACTAGCCAGTCTGCATCTGTTGGTTTTGCTCTATAGAGAGCCCCAAAGCCAAATGGCACGATTTATCCCTATTTATATATCGGGGAGCGCCCAACTGATATTGATAATGTACACAATAAAAACTAGATAGCCATCGTCCTCGATCAATCTCGTCGCAAGTTGTAACCTCGTCCAACGCATGGCTTGGGAAGCCTTTGGCTAATTGATGATGACTAAAAAGTCAGAAATACCCAATCCAGTCTCTTTATCTCTTTTGGCAATACGATTCTATGTCACTAGCCAGACTTCATTGGGCCCATCCTTCCAAGACAAAGCGCCAAAGCTTAACGGCACGAATTATTCGTATAAAATATCAGGGAGAACGCAGCACACATGGTTTATAGACATAATTGGATAGGCGAATCATAGAAAGCGGGTGGGAGATACAAGTGTGTTGCAAAACCATCAAAGACTTCGCAAGGTCGAACTTCGTACACTTCATGTCTAGGATTGGCTTTGGCTGACTGATAATGACTATAAAGTCAGAAATATCCAATCCAGTCACAACTTTTCCGTTGGCAATACGATTGTCTTTTACTAATCAGACTACCTCTGCCCCACGGGCTCTAGACAAAGCCTCACAGCTCAACGGCATGAGTTATTCGTATACAATTTCAGGGAGCACACAGCACACATAGTTTATCGACACAATTGGAACGGGCGAATCATAGTGCTCATGTGGGAGATACAAGAGCGTTGCAAAACCATCAAAGACGTCGCAAGGTCGAGCTTCGTGCACTGCATGTCTAGGATTGGATTTGGCTGACTGATAATGACTACAAAGTCAGAAATATCCAATCCAATCTCTTTTTCTCTTTTTGTGATACAATTCAATGTAACTTACCAAAATACATCTGCCCCATGGGCCCTAGACAGAGCACGTAGGCACAACTGGACAAGTGATTGCTAAAATATATTGGGGAGGGCACAGCTCACATGGTTTTCGGACCCAATCGAACCTGGTAAGTCATCGTGCTCGTGTGGGATTTGGAAGAGCTTTGCATAATGATCAAAATCATCGCAAGGTCGAGCCTCGTGCACTGCCTGTCTAGGATTGGCTTTGGCTGACTGATGATGACAAAAAGTCAGAAATACCCCATCCGGTCTCTATTTCTTTTTTAGCAATACAATTCTATTTTCCTAGCCAGTCTGCATCTGTTGGTTTTGCTCTAGAGAGAGCCCCAAAGCCAAATGGCACGATTTATCCCTATTTATATATCGAGGAGCGCCCAACTGTTATTGGTAATGTACACAATAAAAACTAGATAGCCATCGTCCTCGATCAATCCCGTCGCAAGTTGTAACCTCGTCCAACGCATGGCCTGGAATGCCTTTGGCTAATTTATGATGACTAAATAGTCAGAAATACCCAATCCAATCTCTATTTCTTTTTTTGTGATACAATTCTATGTAACTTACCAAAATACATCTGCCCCACGGGCTCTAGACAAAGCCTCATAGCTCAACTGCACGAGTTATTCGTATAAAATTTCAGAGAGCACTCAGCACACATGGTTTATCGACACAATTGGAACGGGCAAATCATAGTGCTCGTGTGGGAGATACAAGAGCGCTGCGTAACGATCAAAAGACGTCGCAAGGTCGAGCTTCGTGCACTGCATGTCCAGGATTGGCTTTGGCTGACTGATAATGACTATAAAGTCAGAAATACACAATCCAATCTCTATTTCTCTTTTTGTGATACAATTCTATGTAACTAACCAAAATACATCTGCCCCATGGGCCCTAGACAGAGCACCTAGGCACAACTGGACGAGTTATTCCTAGAATATATTGGGAAGGGCACAGCTCACATGGTTTATCGAACCAATCGAAACTGGTAAGTCATCGTGCTCGTGTGGGATTTGGAAGAGCTTTGCATAATGATCAAAGTCGTCACAAGGTCGAGCCTCGTACACTGCATGTCTAGGATTGGCTTTGGTTCACTGATGATGACTTAAAAAAGTCAGAAATACCCAATCCAGTCTTTATCTCTTTTGGCAATTCGATTCTATGTCACTAGCCAGATCTACATCTGCCCCATGGTTCCTAGACATTGTCTAAAGCTGAACGGCACGAATTCTTCGTATACCGTCAGAGAGCACGCAGCACACATGGTTTATAGACACAATTTGAGCGGGCGAATCATAGCAAGCCTGTGTAGGAGATGGTAGAGCGTTGCGTAACGATCAAAGTCGTCGCAAGGTCGAGCTTCGTGCACTGCATGTCTAGGATTGGCTTTGGCTGACTGATAATGACTATAAACGTCAGCAAATACCCAATCCAGTCTCTCATTTCTCTGTTGGTAATAATGCACGTGTCTCTTGCCAGATTCACATTCGCCCCATGGGCCCTAGTAAGAGCACTAGGCACAACTGGACGGGTGATTCCTAGAATATATTATAGGGCGAACAGCTCGCATGGTGCGACCCAATCGAAACGGTGTAAGTCATCAAAAAGCCTGTGTGGGATTTGTAAGATTTGCATAACAATAAGAATCGGAAGGTCAAGCCCGTAGTCTGTAATGTTTAGGATGAATTTGGCTTACCTATATTGGACTATGCGAGAAATGTCTCAATCCAGTCACTATTTCTTTGTTTATATGGGATTATGACTGATGATGACTATAAAAGTCAGAAATACCCAAACCAGTCTCTATTTCTTTTTGGCAATACGTATTATGTCACTAGCCAGATGAAAATCTGCCCCATGGGCTCTAGACAGATACACTAGGCACAACTGGACGAGTTATTTCTAGAATATGTTAAGAGGCGCACGGCTCACCTGTTAATGGAACAAAATTAAAACTGGCGACGAAAAGAGTGCTCCTGTGGGAGTTGGTGGAAGCGTTGCATACCGATGAAGTCATTACAAGGTTTGAGCCTCGTGCAGTGCTTGGCTGGTGATATGGGTATAGCTGACTGATGATAGCTACAAAGCCAGAAATGTCATTCCAGTCTCCATTTTTCCTAGTCGAATGCAGAGTCTATGTCACTAGCCAGTTTGCAGCTGTTGGTTGGGCTCTAGACGGAGTCCCAATGCCCAACGGCACGATTTATCCCTATTAATATCGGGGAGCACCCAACTGTGTTGGTAGTATACCAATACAAACCAGATAGCCATCGTTCTCGATCAAACTCGTCGCAAGTTGTAACCTCGTCAAACGCATGGCATGCGATGCCTTTGGCTAACTGATGACGACTAAAAAGTCAGAAATACACAATCCAGTCTCTATTTCTCTTTTGGAAATACGATTCTATGTCACTAGCCAGACAACATCTTCCTCATGACCCCTAGGCACAAGTGGACGAGTTATTCCTAGAATATATTGGGGAGCGCACAGCTCACATGGTTAATAGACCCAATCGAAATTGGTAAGTCATCGTGCTCGTGTGGGAGTTGGAAGAGCTTTGCATAAGGATCGAAGTCGTCGCAAGGTCGAGCCTCGTACACTTTATGTCTAGGGATGGCTTTGGCTGACTTATAATGAATTTAAAGTCACAAATACCCAATCCAGTCTCTATTTCTTTTTATTGGTAATACGATTCTTTGTCACTAGCCAGACAACATCTGCCCTATGGGCTCTAGACAGAGCCCCTATGCACAAATGGTTGAGTTATTCCTAGAATATATCGGGGAGCGCCCAGCACACATGGTTAAAAGACACAATTAAAACTGGCGAATAATAGTGCCCGTGTGGGATTTGGTAGAGCGTTGCATACCGATGAATTCGCTTGCCAAGTTGTCAAGCCTCGTATTGCGCATGTATTGGGATGGCTATGGCTGACTGATCATGACTAAAAAGTCAGAAATGCCCAACCCAGTCTCAACCTTTTTCTATGTTTTATAGCCGTACTACATCTGCCCGTATGGGCTCAAGATTGAGCCCATAAAGCTCAACGGCACGAGTTAACCGAATAATATATCGGGCAGTTCCCAGCAAACATGGTTTATAGACACAATTGAAACTGCCTAATCATAGTGCTCGTGTGGGAGATGGTAGAGCGTTGCGTAACGATCAAAGTCGTCGCAAGTTTGATTCTCGTGCAGTGCTTGGCTGGTAATGGGAATTGTTGGCTGAAGATGGCAACAAAGCCAGAAATGTCCATTCCAGTCTCCATTTTTCCTAGTCGGAAATGCAAGTCTATGTCACTAGCCAGTTTGCAGCTGTTGGTTGGGCTCTAGACAGAGCCCCAAAGCCAAAAGGCAAGATTTATCCCTATTAATATATTGGGGAGCACCTAAATGATATTGTTCTCGATCAAACTCGTCGCAAGTTGTAACCTCGTCAAACGCATGCGTTGGGATGCCTTTGGCTAACTGATGATGACTAAAAAGTCAGAAATACCCAAACCAGTCTCTATTTCTCTTTTGGAAATACGATTCTTTGTCACTATCGAGATAAATCTGCCAATGGGCCCTAGGCAGAGCCCCTAGGCACAACTGGACGAGTTATTTCCTAGAATATATTGGGGAGCGCACAGCTCACATGGTTTAATAGACCCAATCGAAACTGGTAAGTCATCGTGCTCGTGTGGGAGTTGAAAGAGCTTTTGCATAACGATCAAATTCGTCGCAAGGTCGAGCCTCGTACACTGCATGTATCGGGATGGCTTTGGCTGACTGATAATGACTATAAAGTCAGAAATACCCAATCCAGTCTCTATTTCTTTTTGGAAATACGATTCTATGTCACTAGCCAGACAACATCTGCCCTATGGGCCCTAGCAGAGCCCCTAGGCACAACTGGACGAGTTATTCCTAGAATATATTGGGGAGCGCACAGCTCACATGGTTTATAGACCCAATCGAAATTGGTAAGTCATCGTGCTCGTGTGGGAGTTGGAAGAGCTTTGCATAACGATCAAAGTCGTCGCAAGGTCGAGCCTCGTACACTGTATGTCTAGGGATGGCTTTGGCTGACTTATAATGAATTTAAAGTCAGAAATACCCAATCCAGTCTCTATTTCTTTTTTGGTAATACGATTCATGTTCTAGCCAGACAACATCTGCCCTATGGGCCCTAGACAGAGCCCCTATGCACAAATGGTCGAGTTATTCCTAGAATATATCGGGGAGCGCCCAGCACACATGGTTAATAGACACAATTAAAACTGGCGAATAATAGTGCTCGTGTGGGATTTGGTAGAGCGTTGCATACCGATGAAGTCGTTGCAAGGTCAAGCCTCGTATTGCGCATGTATAGGGATGGCTATGGCTGACTGATCATGACTAAAAAGTCAGAAATGCCCAACCCAGTCTCAACCTTTTCTATGTTTCTAGCCGGACAACATCTGCCGTATGGGCTCAAGACTGAGCCCCAAAGCTCAACGGCACGAGGTTAACCGAATATTATATCGGGCAGTGGCCAGCAAGCAATACGTAAC